>CM076570.1:215932237-216199947 GCA_034641835.2 Pinus albicaulis
TATATACAATGAGTATAGAAGGTAATGATGGAAGGAATGTCAGTATGTGCTAGAACATGATGAAAAGAGTATGTCTCAAGGCATACGCGGATTTGTCTAGACAAAGTAGCGTATGCATGCGGGAAATAACGTGCCAAGTCGCGTATGGGAAAAAGCGCTCTAAATATGTAAAACCAGGGGTAACCACCATGGTATTGACCCATTGTATTGAGTAATGATTCGTCTATGTGACCCCGTCCAGGAATACCATCGGAAGTAATGTGGTTTTGGCTCATGGTATTGAAAAAGGGTAAACTTATATAAAGAGAAGAAATCTGGTCAGGCAAACTGGGAGCGGCAGTAAGACGTTGATTTCGAATGAATATCAAGTATATCTGAATGGAAAGGGTTACAGTTGAATGATAGATCTGAATGCATGAAGCACCTATGAAGAAAATGATGAAGAAGGGAATCTAGATCTGAAATGTATTTGTATTTGCTACATCTGTTTATGGAATGATTAAGATCTGAGATGAGGCGAACATCTGTCTGAAGTAAAGGGTAAAATCTGTGTGATGTATCTGTTATGAAGAATTGCAATGACCTAAATGTCTGTAGAACCATACGCTAGTTCTCCGCAGAGGAAGCGCGTATATACGCGGGTTTGCTGAAGAGAAAGCGCGTATGGGCAGAGAAATTAGCTTTGTGATATGTACAGAAGTATACGCAGGTTTGTATGGTCAAAGGCGCATATATACGCAGGATCAGTGAAAGGAAAGCGCACATGAAGATTAGGATTTGCTGAAGTATGAAGAATCAAATGTCTGATCTGTTCTGTTGTGTTACTGCTATCTGTTGATGATGTATGATTGTGCTTAAATGTATGGAGTGGGTCTAGTCTGAAAATATGATGAAACGTGGCCTACAAGTTGTGCTCTATTGAAGTTGTTGGATCCAGTGTGAAAATTGATGAAACGTGGTCCATAGAGGTGCTGAGGGTTGTAGCCTTCAGTCAGGGGGTTGTAGCTCTCTTCCAGGTGAGGCTGGTAAACGAGATCGGGGGGTCGTAGCTCCCTTCCAGGAGAGGCTGGTAAACGAGTCAGGGGGTTGGAGCTCCCTTCCAGGAGAGGCTGGTAAACGAGCGCAGGTGGGTGCCTGCGTGCTGGTCAAGTCTGCGCCAGCACATATGTTGTAAGATGTTTTCTCTATAATAAAATATTGAAGGCTGAGCAACTACAGCGGTGGTTTTCTCCCGACTTGGGTTTCCACCTAAAAATCCTGGTGTTCATGTGTGATGCTTTGTGTGATGGTTTATTCTATTCTTACTGCACATGTTTACTGTTTATAGAACATCTAATGAATGAATAATGGAATGATATAAGTGAAGAACTAATGGCATAAATAGATCTCTGTGTATACGCGAGTTTTATGAAGGATATCCGCGTGTATACGCTAGTTGGCTTCAGCAAAGTAGCGTATGGGTTTTAAAGGAATGAAAAAGTAAAAAGTTTTGAATATGCAGAAAATACTGATTCACCCCCCCCCCCCCCTCTCGCATTTTTTCCCAACAATCAATACATTATTGGATAAACGGGCTCACTCATGAAAATCGTAGAGGGCCTCTTACAGTTATGACTAAAGAGGAGGAGGCCAAGGTGGTTGAGTAGTGTAAATAAATGGCCTAATTGGGACATGGGTTAGAGTTGATACAACTCAAATCCATAGTTTCTCAAATCTGTCAAGGGGGGCCAAACCCATTTAAATATGGGTTTCCTGGTACATCATGGTGGTTTGGGTTTAGAAAAAGGCATCCAGACCTTGTATTGCATACAACTAAGGGCCTTGATAGAGACAAAGCATTAAATTTTCACCTTGCAGTTGTATGTAAGTTCTATGACACTCTTTCTAGTGCATTTGATAAACATTATTATGGTTGTAGGTTTTAACCCTGTAAAAAAATCTTCTGCAAACGAATTCTTAAAGACAAAAAATAAACAATAGCGAGAGAATAAAACATAAAACAGAAAACAGATATACACATATATTTTCCCCTGGATCCCAAATCGGGACTACCAGCTTGATTTTTCATTATATCCCTTTTAGTTTTACAACACATACATATACATGTTGAAGCATTCATAAATGCTAATCCATTAACCCTGGATTATAACATAACCGTATTTCCCTTGACCGGATCTACAAAATACCAGGGGACAAAAACCACCATGCCCCAAAACCATGTGCAAACCCATGCACAAAACCATAGGTGGGTCCGCCCATTGAAAAATAAGGAAAATAAAATTCTCAGGGCACTGCCCCGGACCCCATGCAGGGGGCTACCCGCCCCCTATGACACCCCTGCACGTGCGACTAATTGTGGAAAGAATATAACACATACCCAACAATGGTGTAAACAATATATGGAACTATGATGAAATGGGTTTACAACTAAGAAGGAATTGTGGCATACGGGTAATTCCCAATAGAGGGAGCTGAAACGTACCAAATGTTTTTCCTAAGAGCAGGGAGTGGATAACCATTTTATGTTGTGTCAATGTAATTGGTGCTTCAATCCTAGGATTCATCTATTCAAAGGTAAAAATCAACTGAAAAACTATATACAAAATTGTGAACCAGGTCTATGCATGGCTGCACATCCCCATGCATGGGTGACTAAAGATTTTTTTTTAAATTTCCTTTGCCACTTTGTTGCATATATTCCAGGTGATGTCTCACCTAATAACGAACACCTATTGATATTATATGGCCATGGAAGCCACACGCTTGTACAAGCAATTGAGGAAGAAAAAAATTTGGGCATTGGCCTTTTAACATCGCCCACTCATACAACTCACAGATTGAAAACCCTTGGTGTTAGTGTGTTTGGCCCTTTCAAGAACTATTTCAGGTCATAGCGTGCTACATGGATGGAAAAGAATCCAGGGGTTGAGGTGAAAACGTTCGAGCAAGAAGAGCTTGCAAGTAAAGATTTTAAAAGGGCTCTGACACCATCAAATATCAAGGTTGGCTTTACGAGGACATAAATCTGGCCACTGAATTATGATCCTCTTATGCATGATACTATTTTTAGTCATGTGTTTCATGTGGATGGTCAAGAATAAGGGCATGTCCAAATAGATGTTGAAGTGCAAGAAGAGGTAGATGAACAAGATGATGTGGTTGCAGTTGATAATATGATTTCCCTCTCTCAAGGATAATTATATGGTGATGATGATGAGCATGTATGTGAAACATAGTATAATCATGAACAAATTGATAACAACATGGAGGTTGTTCTACCAACTCAAGCACATTGAAATTTTGTTGCTGATATTATTAATGGCATTGTTGAATGTGGAGTTGACAATGCAGTTGTAGTTGAAAATGACATTGTTGATATTGTTAATGACATTGAAAATTTCCAATTGACATTTCCAAGCCAAGTAAACCCACCATCATGGCTGGCAGAAGCCATGATTAATTTAAACGAACACAATGTATCAAGAACAAATGAACAAAGCATGAACATGCCTTCACAACTCGCTGAATTTAACAGTGAAATTTTTCATTTTTTTGTGGACAATAGATCAATGGAATAAGATGAAGCACATAATGAGGCATCAAATGAAAACCACAATATATTTCAATCCATTGTCACGGATATTTAAATGCAATTTCCAAGCAATGACATGTAGTTGGGGGGGGGGAGGGGGGGTGGAGAAGTTACTTGGGCATTTCCTAAAGCTACCAGTAGAAAGAGTGTTAATGAAAAATGACGCCAAGTAGTCTTAGTTTGAGCCAAATTTCACATTTACTCACCTCAAAAGACTATAAAATACTCTTAATTGAGTCTGAAAAAAATAAAGTTGAAATTCAAGAATTGAAACAAAAAAAATATCTAGCGAAGGAGAAGAAGGCAACAAGAAATGTTGCAGCACAATGTATAGCAGATGAATGGATTGAAAGAGAGAGAGAGAGAGGCAAGAGAAGGAGCAACAAAAACAAATGGCAAGACATGAAAAGGAAGCAAGAAAGGCTAAACAAATTCTTGAAAAGGAGTAAGGAATGACTGATATGGTTGACAATGATGCAAGCAGAGTTGATGAAACCAAGATTATGTCCAACACATTGGACAATATTGTAGATAATACAACATTATTCCAAGACCTCATAAACATTCAAGTGTATTATTATAAAAAATGGGGTTTACCCACTTACCTTATTCCTACGAGAGGAGATTTCAATTCAATGTATGCTCATCACACAACTCCACTTAATGCAGGGGTTAGTATCATAATTGTGAAGTATGGGTACTCATTTCCTCCATGGTTGGAAGGGACAAATTGGACTCAATTATATGGCAGCAATCAACCACATCCTAATCAACCCTTTTTAGGAAATTCCAACCTACTTGGCTCAATCAGGAAACTTAATGTTTGGCATTGAAGATTCTCAAGGCCATAAATAATAGGGGTGTTATATTTTTTTGGTTGTAACCACATTATGATGTGGATTTTGGATGGACTGCCTATCTTTCTTATCACATGAAGGTTGATTTATCCCATACTATATGCGGCATTGTAACCAAAATCGATCTTAGAAGGAACATCTATAATCTATTATAATGGAGAATTATGACAGAATGACATGGGAATGTTGTTAGTTATGTTAGGTTTTTGATACTATATGATGTTAGTTATGTTAGTTTATGAAGTTTTTTTATATGTTTGCACTTTTTTATCTTAATAGATCCAAGATTTCCCATCTACTACACTAAGTAGAATTCAAATGTTTTCATCATACTTCACAAACCATATCTCACATATATATCCATACACAACATGTAGCAACACATACCTCTTTATACAAACTTCATTCATATGAATATTAACATCTATCTTAGAAGGATCATATATAGTATATTATAATGCTATTAGTTTTGTTAGTTATCTGATACTATATGTTGTTATTTTTTCTTGAACACTTAGGATGACATCACTACACTACATAACTTAGCTAATAACACAAAACAAAGAGTGATTAGTTTTAAACCAGTGCCAAGACACGTCTATAGATAATTATAATGGATAATTCTGACACAGTGACATGAGAATGTTGTTAGTTTTTTATACTCTAAGTACCATCACTCACTCAAAATTACAAAGCTTCAATATAAAATGAAAAGTAAGTATATAGCTCTCTGCTACATGTGACATTTTTCCATAACTTCTTTGCAAAACAAATAATGCCAGCATACAAAATGCCAACCCATAAACCTACAATAAACTTAGTTAATTAAAATATTCCATACTATATCACATTTTCCACTCCATTCTCTGCTACAAGTGATCTCCTAACATTGTCTTTTCTTCACTATGTGGACAAACACTCCTTATTCATAATTTTTGCACATCACTACAACACTTCATGAATAATATCTCTAAGTCATAGCACTTATCAGACCATATGACCAGGAGTTGGGTAAAATAAATTCAATCAAAAAATGTCTAAATATCTATTGTAAAGTCCCTAAATTTCTAAACTTCGGGCTTATTCCAAAGGTGTAAAAATAATTGCAACTAGGAAGGAAACGTTCCCAAAAGAATTATGAAGTTACCAAAGTATTTAACAACCCATAAATGCATCTAAAACACTACCCATCATTTCACATCTTCCCAAAAAAATGACTCAAATACTTCTTTGGGACCTCCCAATATTCTCATCACCAAACAAGGATACAACTCATTTATTCTATCCCATATTTTTCTTAGCATATGCGATTCACAGTAACTAAATATAGGAAGAGTCTTAGTCTCAAATAGACTTATGCATCATACTTCACACACCATATCTCACATATCTATCCTAGACAACATGCAACAAATCATACCTATTTATTAAAACCACTACATAATTTTTTAAAACCTAAAATCATATCATATCAGTTCACATTAACGCTGGCTAAGCCATTTTCATTTTCTTGAAAAATGGTTAGCAGTTTACAATTACATTGAAAAACTTCAAACTTGAAGGCTATGAAAACATAAATAACATGACCTTGAAGATCAATGCACCAATATAAAAAATGAACTCAAAGTTCAAATCCTAGACACCCATAGCAGTAGCAGTGGAATGAAACCTATTCCAAATTCTCTTTAACAATCAACTTTAAAATTGCTACAACATGAACATCTCAAAAGGCTAAAACAAAAAGAGAAAACAACATGGAAGAAAATTGAACTTCAGAACCAACTAGAAAATCTAACCACCAAAACATCATAAAACCCCAAATAACAAATAAATAACACGACCTTGAAGATCAGTGCGCCAATAGAAAAAGTGAACTCAAAATTCAAATCCTAGACACCCATAGTAGTAGCAGTGGAATGAAACCTATTCAAAATTCTCTTTAACAATCAAATTTAAAATTACTACAACATAAATATCTCAAAAGGTTAAAACAAAAAGAGAAAACAACCTGGCAGAAAATTGAACTTCAGAACCAACCAAAAAATTTAACCACCAAAACATCATAAAAACCCAAACTCAGAAAACAAACTAAGCTTCAATGCAAAATTTTAATTAACCCAACAGGAACTTGAACATCTTATAAAGATGAAACAAAAAAATAAACATCGCTGAAAATTAAACTTCGGAACTAATGAGAGAATTTAACAAATGAAACATCGAGAGCTAAATTCTTCCCAACATCAACGAGAGCTAAATTCTTCCCAACAACGAGTTAAACAATTATACAATAGAATTATAAAATAAAATGCGATACCAATATGTTTGTAGATGCCATCAAGGATCTCTAACGCAATTACTCAACCATAAACAAATGACAGATACCCATAACAAAAAAACTCACAACTCACTCAAAATTACCAATAACAGTTAAAAATCATGTCACAAAACAACAACGAGAGTTAAATTCTTCCCAACATCGATTTAAACAACTATACAACATAAGTATAAAATAAAAATCGAAACCAATATGTTTATAGATTGCATCAAGGATCTCTAACACAATTACTAAACCATAAACGAATGGCAGATACCCATAACAACAAAACTCATAATTCACTCAAAATTACCAACAACAGTTAAAAAACATGTCACAGAACACAACAATGAGAGCTAAATTCTTCCCAACAGTGAGTTAAAAAATTATACAATAGAATTATAAAATAAAACTCGATACCAATATGTTTGCAGATGACATCAAGGATATCTAACACAATGACTCAACCATAAACAAATGGAATATACCCATAACAATAAAACTCACAACTCACTAAAAATTACCAACAATAGTTAAAAAAACATGTCACAGAACACACCAATGAGAGCTAAATTATTCCCAACAACGAGCTAAACAATTATACATCAAAATTATAAAATAAAACTCGATACCAATATGTTTGCAGATGGAAACAAGGATCTCTAACACAATGACTCAAACATAAACGAAAGGTAGATACCCATAACAACAAAACTCACAACTCACTCAAAATTACCAATAATAGTTAAAAAACATGGCACAAAACAACAACGAGAGATAAATTCTTCCCAACAATGAGTTAAGTGTTAAAAAACATAGAGTATTTCCTAGTAGGATTTTGAATCCTACTGGAGAACCACAGAAGCCACCACAACATCACCCCAAACATCACGAAAGCTCTTCAATGTCAGCCATGGAAAATAATTGTGAAAAACAGATAAAAATTACAATTTTTTTAAAAACCCTAACAGGAAAAATTACGAAAAAGGAAAATATACCAATTGACCATCGACCTTCCTATCGACCATTGAAGTCGCTCAAATATCCCACTAGCTCCTTCACAAATCGCTGCTAAACCCACACACAACAAAATGAACAGACCTAGGATAATAAATAAAGCCTGGACCAACCTCTGCAAACATACATTCCAGGTGCGTAGTACAACAATAGTGGACACATAAACCCCCAACCAACATCTACAAACAAGAATTCCAACTGAGAAACACAACAATGTGGACCCATAAACCATAATTTACCCTCTACAAACAACAATGGGAGTTGGCATCATAGAACCTAGTCATGCATTTCCAAATTAAATTAAGAAGCCTTTGCTGCAGGCTGAGTGAGATTCAATTTCTCCAGTAGCTTAGACAGAGATTGAGGCGAGTAAATCTGGTATTTACTTCTCCAGAAGGCCAAAAAAAAAGAGGCTCCGCTATTTCCATCTTCTTTGGAGAGATAGCAATCATCTCCATCCTCTTGTTGATCACCCTCAGTGCAAGCTCAACAACCTCCTATATAATCATATCATCCTTATATTCCTGTCTCAACATAGTCTGTGGAGCTGGATAGTTTGCACCAATCCCTGTAGCCTTCCATCATCCATAATTTCCACTCAGATCACTCATACAAATATGGAACCCATAATTCTTATCCAATCCTACAAACCGAAAGGAAACACCGAAGGCCGAAGCCCTCCAAATTGTGTGTACCCTTGCTTCATATCACAGAGGGATTGAACCAATTTTTCAACAGGTATGGGATATTGGTACGCAAAGGTGTACCTCTGTGCCTAAATTTTGGCAGTGTTAATCAAAATGTTTGTGTCTTCCATGATTCCAGCGATCGCACATGCAACGTGATCATTGACCCTGTACATTTTCTCTGTGGATTCGGAGATCTAAAGAAGCTTGGAAGTAACATGTTTCATCTCTCTATTATACGTTGAGGTATCGACCTCCCTCCAGTATGTTGGTCCCTCTCCCTGTTGGCCAGCAATCCCTTTGACCCTCCACCAAGCCGCTGTCCCACCTGTCTGGTATCCGCTCTCCTTGCGGCATCCTCCTACACCCTATTACACCGACTGTGATATTTTCACTAGCTCTATGTTCAAATGCTGCAATAATTCATAGCATATGTAATGGGTTTTTTGGGAGGTAGTGAAGCTTCATAGTGAAATTAAATCTATTCTGCACTCACTGTAGATGATTGTGGTCACTGGTGTATGTGGAGAGGAGGCACTATTCTGGGAGTGCGAAAAGATTGTGAGGGGAGTCGAACAGTCATCGTCAAAGCTCCAGATTTCTCCCATTATATATGTCAAAGGGAATATAAATTTCATGCAAGATCACCATTTATATATGTCCCCTTTAATCACCATTTGAAGCATTGAGTATTGAATGCAAACGTTTGGTGGCTTGATTCATGGTGACTCAGCGTTGAATGGAATGTGTGTTTATATATATGAGCATTAAATTCCTGGTATGAAATGATTCCTTCTTGAAAACCAAGTGCATATATATTAGAGGCATATATGGTGTGTTGGTTGTATGCCATGAATAAAGACCTATTTTTGTGAGTTGAAACCTACTCCTATGCACTGAACAAGTTTTTGTGGGTCGAAATCCATGAAACATCCTGCCATGAAATAAATCATTCCATTAGTAATATGGAGCAATTCAGTTCCATGAGAAGTTGAAAAGGTATGAGAAAATGTTTATTTTATAATATTCAACTACTTTCATGCCACAATACACCGTAAGGAGAAATTTTGGGTTGTAACTACTAATGACTATGGTGTTGGGCCAAGGTCTATGTAACCAGATTTGGTACTGACTTATTTCTTGTTTTGGATCTCATCACTTGGGAATGCACAATATACTTTTCCTTGTATATGAACGCAACCAACCATTGTTTGTGCGTGTGGATTTGAAGAATAATTGTAGAGTTAAAATTTTGATTTTGGTTCATTCCACGAGGAAGAATATCACTTTATTGTTTTAGTTTCTTAGGAGAAAAAAGTTTGAGAATATCTTGTAGTGAGATTGTATTATGAGTGGGAGTTGTTTCTTCTTCATTGGTTTGTAGTTGTGAAAAAATTTAAAGTGTAAGTTTGACAATGAATAAAATGACCAATGTTGGTGATGTATTAGAATTTTTAAATATTTTGATACACTCCATTGTTGATGGGATGGTTAAAATTAGCAAAGCCTCTCTTTCTGACATTAAGTCCTATATGAAAAATGCACATGAGAAGATTGAATTTTTGCAGCTTGAGTCAAAGCTACAGCAAGAAGAATTAAAACAGAAGAGTTGTCATTTTGAACCTATTTTTGTTCAGAAATTGAGATAAATTCACATCAGCAACAAGAAATTGTAGAGCCAATAGCCATTTTAAGCACATATTTGCAGAAAGAAGAAAAAATCTAGCCAACACCTCCCATGCCCATCATCAGACCTTGGGAAGATATTTTCCATAACAAGCACAGAATAGGTCTTGTATATGACAAGGATTTGTCCTTTCATATTCCGGACTACTCCAAGCCCATAAAAATTTAGAGTGCTGGATTTTTGTATGACAGTTCACCTTCAGCTGTTCCAGATCCTGCTCCTCTTCCACAGCAACAACAACAGATTGAAAAATGCCAACACTGTGATCAAGTTGGCCACATGAAAGATCACTATTTTGATCTTCACCCATGCAAGCAGTATGGTTGGCACACCCATTATTCACACAGATGCTTCAGAAACAAGCCTCCTGCAAGAACAAAGATACATCTCAGATGGATCGCTTCTTGGCAATGGGCATCAACAGCAAATAATATGTTTAAGTCACATGTCAGAACTTGATCTAAACTATTGAGCAAACTTGTAGTTTCTTTTTTTCCATCATCTCACCTTATACCTGATAGGGGGGGAAATGGTGGTCATCTACAAGCTTCGAAGCCACATCAAGAGAGCCTAAGCCACAACCTGTCATTCCAGATTTAGAGTTGTAGCCAGAGACACAACAGTTCAAGCGAGCCTGAGACACAACCTGTCATTCCAGATTCAGATTTATAGCCAGAGACATGGATTCCCATGAGCATTCCTTTGGTTGGTGGAAAACCTTAAACCATCCATGTGAGGTTGATATTCTTCCTCTTCAAATAATTCGGGACACTTCCTCTAGCAAAAGACTTCAGCTTCTTGCCAGTTTTGGTTGAGTTCTAGGAAATGCATCAAGAATTCCAGTGTTGGTGGTCATCCTTAAACCATCGTAGGTTGTAGACCTCCCTACTTATAGGTTGAAGGTCTCCCTCTTCAAATATGAGGGACACTTCCTCTAGCAGAAGCCCTCAGCTTCTTGCCAGATTTGGAAGAGTTCTGAGAACTGCACTAAGCATTCCAGTGTTGGTGGTCATCCTTAAACCACCTCTTTATGCCAACATTTCAGAGATTTGATTCAGCCTAATTGCTACCTTGCATACTTTGCAGATTTGTATTACAAATCTCTTCTTGGACTCACACATACCCCTTCAGATTAAGGGGGGAATGTTGGACACCCAATCCTCAACAGATAGGTGTGGAAGGCGAATGGACTAATGGAGTCCAAGAGACCACTTGGAAGATGAATCCAAGGGTCACCCAAGGTACTATAAAAGCACATCTATGGTTAATAGTAACATAACTCACACCTACATTTTCTATGTGTGTGTTTACTTTCTCATCCACCATGCGTTTGTTTAACAATTTTGTAGTGGATGCAAGCCCTAAGTGGCCATTGTTTGCAAATTCCACCACCCTCAATTTTCTCGTCCATTAATTTCATCTTGATTTAACATGATTACCACCCAATCTAGGGAGGAAAAATGTAATGAAATTAGAGTAGTATTGTAGTGAATGAAAAAAATCATTTGTACATCTCAAGAGATTGATATTTTTACTCAACATAGTGAAACATATTCAAAAAAAGGTTAATAAGATTTTCTTTAACCAAATATATCTTTTTCTCCCAACTTATATTGAATTTTTTTAATATATTTTTGAATTAAAAGAAATATATTGAGAATATTTCAATGTTAATATTAACAATAAATATGATTCATTATAACTATTTCCTTATCATTATCACATATCAGTTTTTTTTCAAGGGAAAAAAAAAGACTTTTATTTGCAAAAAAAAAAGTTGTTACATCTTTCTAATTTCATCAAAAACCAACCACTACCAAAAAACATCACATTGTGGAAGTCAAAAAGTTGGGACCAATCAAATGTGTACATATATAACTCCCGAAGACTGTGAAGGCCCCAGAAAATGAAAACACCCCTGCTCAACACAACATGTAAAAACAAAGTATGTAGAATTTTTAAACAAACCCTATCTACGCATCCTAGATTCCATAACGGTATGGAAAAAACCATCACGCAAAACAGAAGGAACTAGAACTGATGATAGAATCTTGTTCCAGTCACTCATAATGAAACTGCCCAGACAATGCATTGATCCCCCGCTTGGAGAGTTGGTCTGCCATTATGTTCCGATCTCTAAATATATGGCAAAAGGAAATAGAGAGGAAGTGAGCCTTCATAGAAGTGATTTTACCCATCCATTGATACAAATATGGAACAACTAGAGAGAGGATTCCCTTTGCCCAGTCAATTGTCACTTTCGAATCCCCTGAGATTACAATATCGTCTACATCTAGCCACAATGTGCAATGAACGATGCCCCTGAAGGCCAACACTTCAACCCTTGTATTTACACCTGATCCATTATACCAGTAGAAGTGAAAATTTTGGGAGGGGTTAAGGGAGATGATAGCTCCACATCCGCACACACCACCCACGGAGGCGCCATCAAAGGAACCAATAAGGAAGATATGGTCAAGGGATTTGAAATACCAACAATGTCTGGATCAAGTAGGTTTATGAGGACCAATATCCATAAATTATCCAATGATTTGGAGTGAAGTAGCTCTCATTAGGGGAATTTTGAGGTCTAAAATGGTCCTCCTAAGAAAAATGTACAACCAAAATAAACTTTATAAGAACCAATAGGATTCAAGATGATTATTTCAACCATGGGGGATAATTCACCATTTTTGGAGTCAAAAAGTAAAAAGATTAAAAAGTAATAAAATAATAAAACTAATTTTTCAACTCATATTTTCAACATATCCCCCTACGGTTTTATTTCCTCATCCAAGGAGTACCCATGTTGCCTACTTTTGATGGACCCTGCTACACGAAAAATGAGAAATACATGAAAAACATGATTGCAATCACATTTTTTCATGTATTTATCATTTTTCCGGTAGGAGTGTCCATTGAAAGCATGCAGCATGGGTACTCCTTGGATGAGGAATCAAATTATGCATCCAATGAGTGTTTCCACTCAAAATTTGAGTAAACCCATAAGGAGATAAGTTGAAAATACGAGTTGAAAAAATAGTTTTTTCTTTTTTCCCTTTGAAATTTGATGATGTAATCTAATATTATTTTATTATTTACATTATTATTCTATAATTTCCTTAGGAGGCCCATTTTAGACCTCAAAATTCCCCTAATGGAGATATGGGACAACATGCTTAAAAATGCATGGATTTTGACAGCGCCGGATCCCCTAGACAATGTACATTGGAATAGATATGTACTCCATGTGGTGAGAAAAATAGATTTGAAGGCCTAAGAGGATAGATCATTTGTCTATATAACTATTTATCTTGAGCAATATTGTTACTTCCTCCCAGATAGATAGGGAAAAGGGTCATTCTAGGAAAATATGTGCCACCACCTCATTAGCATATTTACAAATAGGGCATATACCATACCCCATGAATCCTCTCTTGGCAATGTTGTCCCAAGTGTTGAACCCTTAGTTAAACAAAGGGGGGGGGGGGTGAATCAGTTTAACACATTCATGGACTTTTAAAACTTTTTCATTAACACTTGTTTACACCTTCATTTCATGTTCAACTTAACATGTGAGTAATCTTAGAATGTGAGCAGCAAGCATTAATATAATGTAACAGTAGACTTAATATGAGAGCAACAAGTATTAAGCAGATGATATAAACTAGATCAACACATAAACATCATGCACAGAGACACCAGATATAAGTGGAAACCCATAAAGGGAGAAAACCACATCTTATTATTGTTGTGATGCAAAGGCAAGCTCCAACTCCCTCTCACCATTGATTTTATGTAGGCACCAACCTACAGGAGGCTCCTACCTCAATTCTGCAAGCTACAACTTGCAAGGAAGCTCCAACTCCCTTCAATTTTCTGCAGGCACCAACCTACAGGAGGCTCCAACCTCAGTCAGCTACAACTGACATTTTATCAAGCTACAACTTGATGTGGAAGCACCAACTCCCATCTATTTTCTGTAGGCACCAACCCATGTGGAGGCTCCACCGCCTTACCATAACTTGATAGGGAAGCTCCAACTTCTTACTCTTTCTGCAAGATAAACACTTGTCGATTTACCTGGATTATCAACTCGCTTTGTTCCATCTCGCTCCGTTGTTCACATATTCTCATATCCTGGGTCAGATCATCTCTCGTATCTTCTCGCATTATCTACTGCCTTTCTCCTTCTCTCGCCCCGCCCTCCTCCTCCTTCTCCTCGCTCAACCTCTCCTTCTTCTCTACCTCACTGCTTCATTTCTGCATTCTCTTCACTCACTCTCTAACATAATCTTCTCTGCCTCAATCTTCTATACTTTTCATTCTCTATCCTTACTCTCTCTAACATCTTGTGCATATCAATGTGATATTATATATAGAGTTCATCACATGACTCTTTACATTCCTCAGGGAATTTGAAGTGAATATTCCTAACTTTTTTCCTTCTGCCTTCTCATTTCTTTTACCCGCTCATTTAGAAAAATATAACAATATGCATTAATTTCAATATTATAGTGGGAGTTTTGTTTTCCTACTGGGGACTTGCCAATGCATCAAAAACAATAAAAAATTAATTACAACATTTACATTCACATTTTCAGTTATACACTTCAATTTCACTCAGCTCCTTTTCTGGATTTTGGCTTTACTAGATTTGTCTTTTCTGTTGTTGTTGAGTGACTGTTCTGTATACTTTGGTTCACCTCTGTGTCTATTCATCTATTCACTGTACTTGTGTGCACCAGCTACATATATAAACTCTTTTTAGGTTTTATTCTCAAATACATATGAATATGGGCGATGTCTATACATTACCATCTCTATTCTCGGGCTACCTTCTTGCATTCTCTGTACATATGTGAGCTTAAACTTAATGGTTGAAACTCGCATTACAATTTCAATTCATATTTTTCCCTGTACCATTTTTCTTCCACTATCTCTCTCTCTTTCATTCTTGCAGGCTTTCTTCTTCATTGCAGTTGTATAACTGCTGTACATATAATTGTCTTTTAATATAACTTCTATGCAATTTATCATTCTACTGTTGAACTAGAAATTTCAATAAACACATATGGATACTCTAGAACTATGCAGAAGCTTTGATAGTTTCTCATACATATATGGTTATGCAACCATATTATAAACCTCCCTCTTCAATAATGCGCAAGCTTCCTTTTAAGAGGTTATAAACCAAATGTCCATTATAACTCCTTACAGTTATCATATGTGTTATCACCCATTTCACATGAATATCGAACCCTCAACCTTAGCACTTATATGCTTGGTTTAGAACAAATGTAATATTGGCTCAAGGCATTTCTATAAACGTAATATACCATGTATTATACATTTTTCTACCCAGTGATTCGAAATGCTACATAGTATCCTTGACTTTGGCTTAAACCCCGACGCATCAACATTATATATATATTAACATAAATATACTCTTACATGCTCATGGTTTCCTCATAAAATATATTCCCCACTTCAATTGTTATAAAAATTAACACACCGCTGACTTATATTAAAACCCAACAGTAATATATATCCATATAACCTTTCGGGCCCTTCAACAATATTTAATCTCTGACTTGGGGGTTAAGACCTCAGCATAACACAAAAACATATATTGAACCAATAATGCGAAGGGAAATCAGTCCCACACCCTTAATACATACCTCGTAAACCATCATGTCCATCCAACGGTTGTGATGATGTCACTTTGTTTTCGGTGATCCAACGAGCATAACGAATTATCGCGCAACCAAACAGCACGAGAGTTAATTCTCCGAGTTCACATGATGGAGAGGGTCTCAATGCTTAACTTCCCTTCTCATCCGACGGTGGAGAACACGTTGCCTTGCTCCACACGATCCGACGGATATCGCTTGGCATAGATGCATGAATGATAACGTGCGATGGCGCACAATGAAAGCGGTTTTGGGGTCCTGCCTTATGCCATGTGTCAGCCGCTCTATGGAATCGCTCTGATTTCTTGAATACCACTTGCCCGTCGAAAGCGGAGTGATGAAAACCGAAATCCCGCCTTTACTGTTCACTCCACTCGTGGTTCCTCTCCTTCGCTCAAGGTTCCATCTGCCTTTATTATTTATGAGTTCCGCTCTTCTTTCTCAAGGTTCCATCCCTTTGTTCCGTCATCGCTACGTTTCTCCATGAAGGCATAACTCTGTTTTAATTGTTCTTCCTCCGCGCGATTATGTTAATGTAATTCAGGTTATCTATAATTCAAGTTGGTCCATACTTTCAATGGAGATTGGAATGGATAGGATTCTTCCCTATTTGTGGATGCAAATATACATTAAAGGGCATCTATACTAACACAGGTCATATATATATATATATATATATGTATTCCAGCAAACATGCTCTATGATCAGGTGTCCATTCAATTTCATTCTTTAGCAAGCGGGTCAACCCTATCGAATCCACCATATAGAATTACATCCTTTACCGATTTTCTATCTCGTGCTTTTACAGAAATAGAATCTATCAGCCCTTTACTCAGATTTACTCAACCGTACTTAACACATATTTCGAAGAGACCAGAACCCTCCAACTTTAGAGGTTTGTCAGGATGTATGAATCAATTATAACTTCTGGAACAAATTTCCTCTCCACACAGAGATTAGCAGTTCAGATTTTCCCATAATGCAATAAATTAGGGATTACAAGAATCGACCCCTTTCTCTCAACCTGCAATGGGTTCACAATTTCGATTCATTCCAGAATGCATACAACTTGTCCTCTATACATTGAGTCAGGAAATTGAAAAAATAGGAATATACACAGTGATTGATTCTTCCTGATTATAAGTTACACTGAGTCACTAATTCATCCAATGATAGAGAGTTTCACACTAACCCTACTACAGTATTTCCATTAATCCATTGGTTCCAATACACACAATTCCACAGTTATTCATCAACATATACAAAAGAAATCAACTACAAAACCCTCCTGGTCTTGGCCAGATATTCAATTGGCCCTTCAATTAATTACCTTGTCTCTCCCTAGCAACTCTCTCATTTTCCATCTCCTTTGCCTCTATTTCCTCTGATGTCTCTGCTGCCTTTCCAGATCTCCAATAAACTAACCCTTCTAAAACTGCCTCAGCTTCATGTTTCATGCTCTCTTTGCCTTGTTGTTGTTTCAAGTGCTCCTCCTTTGTCATTTCCTTTGCCATCAATGACAACATTTCCAACAGTCTCCCCCTTTGGCATTGATGGCAAACCATCCACCAATAATTCAATGCTTCCTCCAAGTCTTCCTCTGCCTGGCTTCTTTTAGAAGACCCTATCTTCTGTTACTTGCTTTTCCTCACCCTTTGACATCAATGGCAAAGGGTTGCACATTTCCTAGAGTGCTTCCTATCTCTTCATTTCCTCTCTCTGAGATGTATTTAGGCCTTCTTCTTCTGAATTTGTACCCTGCTACTCCAAATTGGTGTACGTTGAGAGAACAATTTTGAGGATTATATAACTTGAATATACACTGTAAATTGATACAATTGAAACACATAGAATTATTTCACTTGTATAGAGCTAAAAGTGAAGATAATGACACTTCATAGAACACATTGTACTAGCTTTATCTAATCATAGATGTATGATTGGATCAAAAACTAAAATACTGAAATGGCTTCAAATATACTTCTGTCTCTGTCTGATGTAGTGAGCTAATATATTTCTGTTGAGGAAGATTGTAGATGGAATATGTCTTCTCCTGCAATACTCATTTGCAGTACCACACCTGTTCAGTTATGATAATGATGCCAATATATATTTTATTGCTGTGGTACACCTTTCCTGCCTGTTGGTGATGATATGAGCTAGGATGCTGACTAGGATATTACTTTTAAAGACTGAAGGTTCTTGTTGTTGATGTGAACAATGAATCAAGCCAGAGTTTACAACTTATTTTGAGATTAGGCAATATCTTTTAATATGAGAGACCAAATGACTTTTACTTCCTGCACACTATACTTTCAAAATAAACCCTTCAATGTATTGGTCAATTTCACTTATCAACCATGCAGTTTTATTTATGACATAATGGGGTATGTATGTCAATAGTAAATCTCTCTTTAAATATGAATTACCAGAAAATCCCTTGTGCTTGAAGAAGGATTTAGATGAATTAATAAAAGAACTTTTAGCTTCAAATGGTAATCAAAACTAGTCCTTTATGCTTCAGATACTTTGACTATTATATCAAGATGATCTTTCACAAGAATATATTCAAGTTGTTTACTTGAGATTTCAGCCAACAGACTTCACCCAGTTTGTGAACAATCTTTAGAAAGAGGTATTGAAGATATATGTACTGACTTGATGTACTTTGCCATAATCCTTTGATCCTGAGGACCTCTACCATGCTGCTGCTCCATGATAACTCTTGATATTCTATTGATAGGCATGCTTCTTGTAAATTACCAAGTACCAGTTGATACTCCCTTGGTAAATTATGCAGAGATTTCACTTTAGTTTTCACATTAACCCATAATTAAGACATCCTTCATAAATTCTACTATTGAGCTTTCCACTGTTCACACCCACAGTCATCAATATATTGAATCTGATCTTGTCATCATTGACCTTTTGCTTAGTCTGTCATTCTAATTTAAAAGAATGTCACTGCATTTCCTTTCTAGGTCTATTCCAGAATCATTACTGCTTTAGGTACAATTCAACTGTCTAACATAATGATCTTTAGGAAGACATATTCAATTTATTTTCTATGAATCTTCATGGGGTGATTACTCAAATATTTATTACTCACTTAACTGCATTCCTCCAAGTGAACTTTTTGTAGATGAGAGATGTAATGAACTGATGATAGGCACCTTTCTTACTCAACATTCTTAATGGGGTTCATTGTTAATTCTAGCAGTATGATGCATTCTATGATCATCCTTTAATGTGCTGATATCTTCTTAGCTTACATGTTCATTACTAATGTTTCCTCTATCATCATGATTGCTTTCTGTTTTTTCTCCTTCTATCAATCTGTCAGCTATTGAATACTTCAAATAATTTTCTTGATATCATAGCTGTTCTTATTACATGGAGCTCTTCTCAGACTGCTTTCATGGGGTCTATTTATGAACTACTCTCCCCCTGGGATGTTGCTTCATATACATTACTGGATGGATTTTTTCTTTGCTTCCTAGAGTAGCTCCCCCTGAGACTATGGAGGATTCATTATGTTATTGAGATGATAGGCTCCCCCTTTCTCTTTTCCTTCCATACTTTATTGGGGTTCTTCATAGTGTCTGCACTTCTCTTAAATTCATAGTTTTGTTTGATTTGCTTTGTTTCCATCATCTGTCTAGATTTATTTAGTATATATGGCAGTTTATAGTCCTTTGCTTTGTGGCCAAGCTTGAGGCATACATAACATCTTATTTTGTCAAAGTACATTTGAGCTAATGTATAATAATTTGTTCCCCTTCTTGAATACATTTTACAATCAACAATTTTATGTCCAAAATTATTACATGCATAATAGTAGCCATGGAAATGATTTGCGTACATGGTGAAAGATTGTCTTTTCCATTTGCTTGCTTGAGGGGTTCTTCTCTTTTGTTGCATCCTTTGCTGGTTGGACTGGATTAGCTTTGTCTTACAAGATGCTGCATTATGTCCTGGTTTATGACAAGAGAAACATGTGTTATTTTTCATAGGAGGGAGGAACCTCCTTTGACATCTTCCGAATTTGTTCAATTCATCCTTAGGAGCATATGAGCCTTTAGCAGTTGATTGTTTCATCTTCTCATTCTCTGTTATTTCATGTTGCTGCTTGATTCTATTTGTTTCTTTGCAACTCATGTTCTTGTTGGCTTCTACTTCTGTAGGAATTTGCTGAGATTTTTCACTGTTCTTTATAGCTTTTACAAAAATGATTTTCTTGTTATCTTCTGCCTTGGACATACTGGTTTCTCCTTCATATCCTATCCTAGCCTTTATGAGAGGAGACCTTTGAGCATTTAGAATTTGGTCCAGTTGTTCAGAGCTTTTCATTTGAGGAGTATTCATTAATAAGTCTCTTTGGGCCTTTTCTAATTTCTTTCTCAGGCTCACTACTTCTTCTTCCAATTTTTCACATTCCAGGTTTTTCTCTCTCATTTGTTGCAGCAGAGTATCTTCTACTTTCTGTGCTTCTTCAAGTTGAGTCTTCAGGATAACAATCTCTTTCTTATCTTCATACTCTTTCTCATCACAAATTTGCACCAATGCCTTTAGGTATTTGTTTTCATGCTTCAATCTTCCTATTTCAGTCAAGGCTGTGTCAAGTTTGGCTTTTTCTTCAGCTGCAATTTCTTCATGGTTCTCACTACCATTCACACTAGCAGGTACCTCATTTGATTGAATATTTTCCTTTTGACCTGAATTTTTCTTTTTCTTAATTCTCTTCTCCTTCTTGACAATGCAATCCTCTGTGTCTACTCCATGCATGAAATGCAGTCTGTCCCAGATTTCTTTTGCTGAAGTTAAATCCATTATCAACTCAAAATCCTTATTATGAAGATTGTCATATATCACACACTTTGCCTTGGCATTCCGTTGTTGTTCTTGAAAAGAGGGAGAGTCTGTGCAATAACCATCACACACAAGCTTCCATACCTCAGGCTCATCAGCCATTAAACCTGTTTTAACCTTATCTCTCCATTCAAGAAATTTTGTTGTATTTAGCACAGGTACATTTTGATAGTCCATGACTCAACCAGATCTCCTTCAAGCTATTAAGCTTACACCAAAGGAACCAGCTCTGATACCAATTGTTGAACCCTTAGTTAAACTGAGAGGGGGGGGTGAATCAGTTTAACACATTCATGGACTTTTAAAACTTTTTCATTAACACTTGTTTACACCTTCATTTCATGTTCAACTTAACATGTGAGTAATCTTAGAATGTGAGCAACAAGCATTAATATAATGTAACAGTAGACTTATTACGAGAGCAGTAAGTATTAAGCAAATGATATAAACCAGATCAACACATAAACATCATGCACAGAGACACCAGATATAAGTGGAAACCCATAAAGGGAGAAAACCACATCTTATTATTGTTGTGATGCAAAGGCAAGCTCCAACTCCCTCTCACCACCGATTTTCTGTAGGCACCAACTTACAGGAGGCTCCTACCTCAATTCTACAAGCTACAACTTGCAAGGAAGCTCCAACTCCCATTATTTTTCTGCAGGCACCAACCTACTGGAGGCTCCAACCTCAATCAGCTACAAATGACATTTTATCAAGCTATAAATTGATGTGGAAGCACCAAATCCCATCTATTTTCTGCAGGCACCAACCTACAGGAGGCTCCAACCTCTGTCAGCTACAACTGACATCTATCAAGCTACAACTTGATAGGGAAGCTCCAACTTCCTTACTCTTTCAAAAGAGAAACACTTGCTGATTTACCTTGGATATCAGCTATGTTCTGTTCCATCTGCTCTGTTGTTCATCTATTCTCATATCTGCCCTGTATCATCTCTGCATCTTCTCAGATTCTCTATCAGCTTCTCCTTCTTCTCTGCTCAGCTCCTCCTTCTTCTTTGCTCAGCTCCTCTTTCTTCTCTGCCTCACTGCTTCATTTCTACATTCTCTTCACTCACTCTCTAACATAATCTTCTCTGCCTCAATCTTCTATACTTTTCATTCTCTATCCTTACTCTCTCTAACATCTTGTGCATATCAATGTGATATTATATATAGAGTTCATCACATGACTCTTTACATTCCTCAGGGAATTTGAAGTGAATATTCCTAACTTTTTTCCTTCTGCCTTCTCATTTCTTTTACCCGCTCATTTAGAAAAATATAACAATATGCATTAATTTCAATATTATAGTGGGAGTTTTGTTTTCCTACTGGGGACTTGCCAATGCATCAAAAACAATTAAAAATTAATTACAACATTTACATTCATTACCGATTCCCTTCATTTCTGGCTCCTTTTAGTTTGGCTTTATTGGTTGTCTTGTATATTTGTTAAATTATTTATTACTGTATACTTTAGTTCCTCTAACCATATTCCCCATCTGACACTGTGCCTTGTCACCACCTTCCACTATATATTTCTTTCAGTCTGTTCTTCTCAAATGCATATGAATCTCTTTAGGTGAAATCTGTACATTGCAAATATGTTCTAGACTACACAGCATTCTACATATATATATGACTTAAACTTAATGGTTAGCTTCGTGTTATTACAATTTCAATTCATCTTTTTCCCTATACCATTTTTCTGCCACTATCTCTCTCTCTTTCATTCTTGAGACTTTATCTTCTTCATTCATGATTGTATAACCTACTATTACATATCTTCATGTTTTAATATAGCTGCTTTATTGCAATTTATCTCTTGTTACAGGCCGGAAATTTCAATAAACATATCTGGATACTCTAGAACTATGCGGAAGCTTTGATAGTTTCTCATACATCTATGGTTATGCAACCATATTATAAACCTCCCTCTTCAATAATGCGTAAGCTTCCTTTTAAGAGGTTATAAACCAAATTTCCATTAGAACTCCTTACAGTTATCATATGTGTTATCACCCATTTCACATGAATATCCAACCCTCGACCTTCGCACTTATATGCTTGGTTTAGAACAAATGTAATATTGGCTCATGGCATTTCTATAAACGTAATATACCAATGTATTATACATTTTTCTACCTAGTGATTCAAAATGCTGCATAGTATCCTTGACTTTGGCTTAAACCCTGACGCATCAACATTCTATATATATTAACATAAATATACTCTTACATGCTCATGGTTTCCTCATAATATATATTCTCCACTTCAATTTTTATAAACATTAACGCACCGCTGACTTTTATTAAAACCCAGCAGTAATATATATCCGTATAACCTTTCGGGCCCTTCAACAATATTTAATCTCTGACTTGGGGGTTAAGACCTCGGCATAACACAAAAATGTATATTGAACCAATAATGCGAAGGGAAATTGGGTCCCACACCCTTAATATATACCTCGTAAACCATCACGTCCATCCAATGGTTGTGATGATGTCGCTTTGTTTTCGGTGATCCAATGAGCATAATGAATTATCACGCAACCAAACAGCATGAGAGTTAATTCTCCAAGTTCACATGATGGAGCGGGTCCCAACGCTTGACTTCCCTTCTCATCTGACGGTAGAGAACACGTCACCTTGCTCCACATGATCCGACATATATCTCTTGGCATAGATGCACGAACGATAATGTACGATGGCATGCAATGAAAGCGGTTTTGGGGTCCCACCTTATGCCACGTGTCCGCCTCTCTATGGAATCGCTTTGATTTCTTGAATACCACTTGCCCGTCGAAAGTGGTGCGATGAAAACCGGAATCCCACCTTTACTATTCAATCCGCTCGTGGTTCCTCTCCTTCGCTCAAGGTTCCATCCGCCTTTATTATTTATGAGTTCCGCTCTTCTTTCTCAAAGTTCCATCCCTTTGTTCCGTCATCGCTACATTTCTCCATGAAGGCATAACTCTGTTTTAATTGTTCTTCCTCTGCGCGATTATGTTAATGTAATTCAGGTTATATATAATTCGAGATGGTCCATACTTTCAACGAAGATTGGAATGGACAGGCTTCTTCCCTATTTGTGGATGCAAATATACTCTAAAGGGCATCTATACTAACACAGGTCATATATATATTTATTCCAGCAAACATGCTCTGCGATCAGGTGTCCATTCAATTTCATTCTTCAGCAAGTGGGTCAACCCTATCGAATCCACCATACAGAATTACATCCTTTACCGATTTGTTATCTCGTGCTTTTACAGAAATTGAATCTATCAGCCCTTTACTCAGATTTACTCAACCGTACTTAACACATATTTCGAAGAGACTAGAACCCTCCAACTTTAGAGTTTTTTCAGGATGTATGAATCAATTAGAACTTCTAGAACAAATTTCCTCTCCACACAGAGATTAGCAGTTCAGATTTTCCCATAATGCAATATATCAGGGATTACAAGAATCGACCCCTTTCTCTCAACCTGCAATGGGTTCACAATTTCGGTTCATTCCAAAATGCATACAACTTGTCCTCTATACATTGAGTCAGGAAATTAAACAAATAGGAATATACATAGTGATTGATTCTTCCTGATTATAAGTTACACTGAGTCACTAATTCATCTAATGATAGAGAGTTTCACACTAACCCTACTACAGTATTGCCATTAATCCATTGGTTCTAATACACACAATTCCATAGTTCTTCATCAACATATACAAATGAAATCAACTACAAAACCCTCCTGGTCTTGGCCAGATATTCAACTGGCCCTTCAATTAATTACCTTGTCTCTCCCTAGCAGCTCTCTCCTTTTCCATCTCCTTTGCCTCTGTTTCCTCTGATGTCTTTGCTGCCTTTCCAGATCTCCAATCAACTAACCCTTCTAAAACTACCTTAGCTTCATGTTTCATGATCTCTTTTCCTTGTTTCTGTTTCAAGTGCTCCTCCTTTGTCATTTCCTTTGCGATCAATGACAACATTTCCAACACCAAGGATGTGGTTGTGGAATACCAACCAAGTGAAGAATTTCAGCTTTGCCAAAACCTCCCACTTTCACATCGAGGCCAACCAAATCATGAGAGGGTCTAGTTGAGGCCTAAGAGATATGTATAAGTATGTTTCCTTTGTAGAAATATCTCCACCCTCTGAAATTCCACCTCAAGTGATCTTGTATGAATTCTCTGTAAGAACAATTTTCGCCTGCATAAGATGTGAATGATAGGTATCCCATTCCAAATACAAATCCATATTCCTCTCCAACTCTCCCACCTGTCTCCAATATGTTGAGGGGAATCCCTCATTCAAATCAACTCTAATGTGAGACAATAAATAAATTCCACGATTATGGATATGTTGGATAATGGGAAATGTTGGGCGAGAATTGTGAATTACGGATAAATCACGCTGCTCTAGACAACTGCTAGTCTAGAACAACAAGTGAAAGACTATACGACTATTTCTCCTAACTCAGAATTGATACACAGAGAGGATTTTAGGCTTACTTGTTCAATCGCTTCCAAATGGCTCCTTCTGTCTCTTCCGTTGTAGCTTCAAATTCAAGCGGTTTGTGAGCTAAATGCTTCCTGCAAGAAAGAACACTAAAAAAACAGAAGATGCAATAATATAGATATCTATTCAAGCTATTTAGCTAAATCAGTAAAGCATAAACCATATACATCAACTAAGATCTTGCAATATGGAAAATCAAATCCAATATAGATGCATATGGGGAAAAATAAGAAGTACTCTTTATTGATGATAGAAGGAGAGGTTACAACCTAGTGACTAATTTGAAGTGACCTTCCAGCCTCATTCCCAAGCCTCATCACAGTATAAATTTCTCCAGCAGGAGCTTCACAAATCTAGCTCTCAATTGAAAATCCTCCAGCATTTCTCTTCTCAAATTATTCCTTCTCAAACACTTAGATCTGTGCTCAATTTATAGATGAACTATAGGTTTTTTTGCAATCAATAAATTTCCAAAAATAGGCAAGACATGTTTCCATTCATGTAGATGGAAAATGGACACTTGGATCCAAAGCTTGACACATGTGAACTCTTCTAGAGGGCACTGGCCAAGTGGAGATTTTGGAACAATGAGAATTTCGCTCCCAATGTGACCAACACACCTATGAATGTCAGGAAGTGCTTTGCAGAGCAGCCTTGCGTGGGGCTACCTGCATATGAAATGCACTTAGGCCCCTTAGAGCCTACGTTGGTGAGCTCTCATATGCTATAAAATAAGCTTCAAACCATGGAAACCTTTGGTTGATGAAAGTCTTGCTTGATTCGTCTTGTTTCTTGTCTTAGGGCATGCAGCAACTGAAATGATAGGTAATGATAGACCCTTGATCATTGGTCCTGGAAATAATGTCCAGTTAACCAGGTCATTGGGAATGGTGCCCAAGTTGACCTATAATAGGAAATGAGAGGGAATGACAACACTCCATACCAACCAAAGCATCAAGACCAACATAAATTTTACTTCCCCTTAAAACGACCCATCTAAGGTTACTGCACAACCATGAACAAACTTTCATCAAACTACACCACACGAAGGATTCCTTTTTATTTAATGGTGCTTAAGCCCTAATCCATTCTTTCAAATGGGCATTATTAAGGTATTTATCTCTAACTATGTTTTTACTAAATTCCCTTTCCCACCAAGGCCCTTTAAATATTCCATGTGAGCAAGGAACAATTAAATATATATGTTTCCTTTATACCCCAACCACCAATTTCATATGGTTTTCATAAGTTGGTTGGTGAAGATAGTTGGAATTTGGTCTTATCACCAGTGTCAAACCATATAAAATTTGCAATAATGGAATTGATTTTATAGATGGAAACCATATGTCGGTGAAATAAGTTCATTATCTAGACAAAAATTCCCTGTAGGACTTCCTTCGTCATTTTCATCCTTCCTCCCAGATAGAGCCACTTGTTCTCCCACAAAGTTAATTTCCTTTCAATTTTTTCTGTGATCCAATTCCAATCACTCCTCTTGTAGTTGCAGGGATTCAAGTGGGAGACCAGGTATTTAAAACCCTCTACTAGGGGTTTGAATTTGATCGCTAAGATATCAACTTCTTTTTTACCTCTTCATCTTCCAGAACATTAACAATAAGCTTTGTTTTCTCCTTATTCAGAAACAGTCATGATGTACAACCAAAATTTGTGAATATTTGGGAGAAGGTGCATCATTTACAGGTTGGTTTCCCCAAACCCAATAATGTCATCCACAAACATTAAGTGGAACAACTGAATATTGGTCAAGATATTACGTACCTTAATTCTACCCTCCTCCTTGGCAGCTCTTAGAGCTCTGCTAAGCTCATTCATCACAAGAATAAAGAGATGCAGGGATAGGTAGCATCCCTGGCAAAGACCATGATGGATTATAAAAAATTTAGTGTGAATCCCAATAATTATAATAGTAATGTTGGTCATGGATACACATGTCATAATCCAGTTGACATGTATTCTTTGGAATACACTCCTTTAGAGAATCAACCTTAAAAACTCCCAATACACCCTTTCATAAGATTTGAAGAGGTCTATCTTCATCAAGCATGGTTTCAATTTTTTTAAACTGATGGAATGTATACACTCCGAAGTAATACCAACAAAGTCTTTGATTCTACTATCTAAAGAAATACAAAATTCTCCAAAGAGATGTGCTTAGATAAAAATTATTTGATTCAGTTAGTAATCACTTTGGAAATCATTTTATAGACCACATTACATAGTGATATTGGTCTAAAATCAGTGAATTTACAAGAATTAGGATTTTTTTGGATGATAGTGACAAAGATTGCATTAATAGCACCTGTTATGTACCCCTGGAGCCAAGACTCCTCCACCATAGAAATTAGATCAGGGCTCATCAGGTCAAAGAAGAAGAGGTATAATTGCACCAACCATCTGTCTGGCCTAGGACTTTTGTCTTGTTGTAGCGGCTACAACCACCCTCCAAACATTTTCCTATGATTTGATTTTGGAGACTTCCTTCATATCCACATGAGCTTATCTTGTATTTTTTTCAAGTATTCATGCTTTTATTGAGACTTATCCTTCTCATTTTTTGTTGTGTTTTATTGGTTTCACACTTACCTAATTTTTATTAGTCACAAGCTAATCTCCCAACATGGTATTACAACAGTTCTGGGCTTGCCTCTAGAAACTGCATAATCCTTGAGGGAAAGCAACCTTGATGATTGGAATTTCATAGTTCCAGCTTACTATTAGCCTTGAGCTGAGAAACTGCACATTAATGGAAGTCAACCCAACACTGAGCCCAAAAAATATGCAATCCCTCACTCAGATCTAAAACAACGCAATGCACTGAACCAAAAATTCTCCCAATTCCCCAGAATTATGCAATATTTCCTGACAATGTGCATGGAAATTTTCCCAAAAAAGAAAAAAAAAAAGTGAAAATGTGAAAAAGAATCCCTAAAAAATAAGGATCCGCTGTTAGTATCCCAAAGGAGGCACATTCCTTATTTTTAGAAACTTCCACAAGTGTCGCTTTTTCCTTGATTTTATGCATGCACGTCATAAACCCTAATTTTCTAAAATATATTTATTCACTAATGAGCCTTAATATTGCAACAAGAATGCCGCAACTCCCAAGGCTACCAACTTTAATTTTCAACCTGGGGTTTGTACAAACTTAAGAGGTATCGGTAATGTATGTGCAGCATACAATGTGTTATTATTTTTTTGACCTGATGTAATGGAGTCAATGCCATGAAATCAAATCCTAAATTGATTGTAGAAATGGAAGTGTTTCTTTCAAAAGAAATTAATCCTAGCCAAGAACAAGTTGTAATTGAAATCCTAAGAGCATGAATTCAAATAAATAAGCCTAATCTACTCTGTGAAAATGCATTTCCTAAGTGGTTTTTATTCTTCGTAAATCAGGGATTTATATCATATGGGTCATGATTTAAGCCTAAGAGATAAAAACCAAGCTTTGGGAGAAAATCTGGTCAAGTTTACATGTGCTACAAGAGTGCTACAAGATGTTCTTTTTTTGCTACAAGAAGTTCTATTTTGGAGATAAATTATCGAATGACTAATTAAATCAAATGAAAATGGGATGGGACAATTTTTTTATTAATTATGATGTCTTATGTCTCCATTCCAACTAGAATCACTCCAAAATAACCATGTTCACATGTGCTAAAAAAATAACAGAAAATTATTACTCTAAAGTATGGAAATTCAAGAACTAGTGAGCTAGTTAATCTATCAAATGCCTGACATAATCAAGTGAAAATGCAATGAGGTCATTTTTTTTATTAAATTTAACATTATTATGACCTAATACAAGTGGAATCAAGTCAAATTAAGCTCATTAACCAATTCTAAAAATTAGCATAAATTTACTACTATTTCGCTACAAGGCATTTCCAGAAATCTTATATTCGTGAATTAGTAACCAAATCCAAGTATCTTGATGATTAGGATGACCTTCCAAAGTTATTCCAAGGATGAGTAATTATTTTGAACTTTTAAAAAACCTAAAAATAACTCACTTCAATAATTTAACTCAATCCTATAGCAATAAAAGAAACAATACTAAATAGAGAAATATGCAAAACGGAAATAAGAGATGCATTTGAATAAGAAGTGAAAAGAACATAAAGAAATTGTGCAAGAGGGATCTGAGGCTTCTGGGATGGCCAAGACCAAGGAGGAATCAGATTCGTATGGAAGAAACCAAGAATTAGAATCTAAAATGGCACCAATCTTCATTATTGAATCAATCCATGTACATCCCTGCAAGAAAAGAAAGTGGAGCTGCTGGAAAACACGTTTTCTCCACAATAAGAGTAAATAATACATGCCCCTAGAAGTCAATTCGAATTTTTACTTATACAAAATGATGACGAATCATTCTCTTTGAAAGGAGGAAGATTTCCCCTCCAGAATTTCTCAAATAGTGGATCTGGTTCTCAACAATAGGAATCTGCATTAAATGACATGGAACAAATTCCTATATTTTCACAATAATTGGAGTTCCAGAATTAGTCCAGATTTTCTCAAGTATTTCATGATATTTTGTTCATTTATTCTCCAATATCGATCCTCCAGTAGTAGGGATAAAGTCCCTAAGTTATATCCTTCTTCAAATCTTCATAATCTGCCTAATATTCTCGCAATATTCTTCAAAAATAAATAATATTAGGCCCAAATATGAAATTATCTCTAAACCTTCCTAAGAACATATTTAAGCTTAAAAAAAAACATTATTAAGTGTCGAAGGAGAGATTTAATATATATTTTATGTGCCTAATAAACGTTATATGGGAATTAATTTAAGTCTAATTTAGAGGCCAATCATACCCACCTACTGAAATTGTTGCTCATCCTCTGAGCAACCTATTCATCCTCCTTTCCCTGTGGTTCTTCATGTATGTTGGCCTATTCATTCTCTGTTTGTTAGTCCATATGTTTCTCCTCCTGTTTCTCTTTTGTCTACTCTTCTTCAATTGTAATGGTTTCTATTTTTTAGGGAAACACCTTTCTTTGGGTTTGTCTTCTTATTATTCCTATGAACTTCTCGTTGTGAAAAGAAGGCTTTCTTGGAATCCATTACCTCAGTACCAATGTCATTCTTATTGAAATCCAAGCCTCTTACTAATGATACAAATTATTTGTCGTGACAGATCATATTATCCATCAAATTATTATGAACACCCTTAACTAACAATCTAGATTCTCTTCACTAAATCATGGAATTTTAAACACTTCACAAAGAGATCTTGCTTCTCACGGAGGAAGAAATGACGGTTAATAACCTGAAGCAAAAGAAAGGAATGATAAAATTGGTGACTTGAATACATTTGACCCTTGCATAATTTACCATGTTGGTAGAAAATACTTTGCAGCTTAGATGTGTTTCCTTGTACCTTTTAGCTATTAATTAATCAATGTCCAATACCCTAGTAGAAAATTATTTCTCTTGCAGTCCTCTGTTAGCTTCATGTATCAAATTTTTATTTCCTGTAGCAAATTTGTTTTTCATGTAGAAAATCTTTTTTTTCGTGTAGCAACTTCCTGTTGAAAATTTTGTGCCTGTAGCAAATCTATTTCACCTGTAACAACTAATATTTGCATTCCAAGAGGTGGTGGGTCCACCTTTTATTTATTTATTTTCTCTTTTTTCAAATTTTTCTCTTTTTTTTTTCAAGGCATGCAAAATAAAATCAGAGTTATTTTTCTGTTAACTGAGTTCACCCTCAGTTACCCCTTAGCACTCCTCGTCTTCCATCACAACTAACTGCTTACTATCCATTTTCTCAAGTCCTTTTCACTTTTGTATTGTTCCTCTCCCACATGTGCGTGTGTCTTGGTTGAAAAGTGAAGTTGATTGCTAGATAAAGTTGAGGTTTCTCTGATACTAATTTTGGCTATTAAAAAACCTTTCCTTCTCACACTTTTAATGTTTTATTAAGCTAGAATAGATTCCAAGGGTGGGGTTAGAGAGTTTCATAATTGAGCCTTACCCTAGATTTGTTTTTTTAGGTGATATTGAGTCTGTTGATATGAATATTGAGGCTGCCTTTGGTGGTTCTAAAACTGCTACTAATGATCCTGAAGCTACATGTGATAATTTGGTGGAGGTCCTATTGCTTATAGCCTTCAATATGGAGGTCTTATAGGGGTTTTTTTTGTTTTTTTTATTTCTTCACATCCCTAGATAAAATTATGCTACTAAGATGCTCATGATGTGATTGTTGTAGTTGATGATTTTTCTTTTGTACAAGTCTTCATAGCATGATGATTCTTTGACTGATAAATTTTTTGTGTGTGCAATCGTCTTGCTGAGTCTTCACATGTATGTATGATAGTGGAGGATCCCCCTTTTAGTGCCATTTTTGTCTTCATATTTATCTTCACAAGTCTTATTGGTCTCCATGATTGTTCAAAGCCATCTTCAGCACTTTTCTGGTGCTTATAGAGGGCTCGCTACATGAGGTTACTTTTTCTTGTAACCTCTCTCTCTGCTTGTTTTAGGCTTCCAGCTTTGTATGGGTAATGAGCGAGAGTGGGAGGTGGTCTTAGGGTTATGGTAGGATGATTATAGAATAATGAAAAAGTGGTGTGGCCTCAGAAAAATTGAGTGAAGGAACTCTATGTTTTTTTCAGAAATATTTATGTTACAAAGGTGACAAAGTTTAGGGTTTGAGTGAAAAATCCTTGTGCTTGAGATGGAGGAGTGAGGAAATGATGGGAAGTCTCTCATAATTTATTTTTTTACACATCAAGTCCCTTTGTGAATATTTTTTTTTCCTTGATTCACCTGCATTTAGCTTGATGTAACTTCATGTAGCAATTACAAAATTTCTTGTAGCAGTTAGAACAATCCTTGTAGCAAACTTGTTTTAGCCATAGCTTTCAAACAGTAGATTGGATTGACCTGAAATTGTTTTATAATGTTACCATCATCCTAATGCACATCCCCATAAAACATTTTTGCCATTGGATGCACACATATCGAGAAAAAGTAAAAAAAATTGTAGGTGATGGAGATCAATTTCTCACTAATTGTGCACCAACAATTGCTGAAATTTCTTAAGCATGTTACCATAATATATATGCATCTCTCCCTGAAACATATTGGTAAATGGATATACGGTTTTTGAGATATAATAAAAAAAAAATTATGTTAAAAACCAGGACTTCATGTAAATGGATTGGCATGACCTTGGTCCTTTTGGAGCATATGAGAATTAAAGGAGGAGGAAATCCCAATTTGACTTCCTTTGACTAGGGTTTTGACCAAATTTTTCTTTTGGTGGCAAGTTTTTTTTTTTTGCTTGCAAAGGTTGGAGAGAATTTGCATTCATTAGAGAGAGATACATGGAGAAAATAAATTTTTTCTTTTCATTTTTTCATTTTTTCTTTTTTCTTTAGGCCTACTAGCTACCTCAATGAGGTTTTCATCTAGTAGGTCTGTCTAGGTGCCTCAAAGGAGGTTTTCACCTAGGATATTTTATTTTTCTCTTATTTTCTCTTTTTTTGAACCCATTGACCACCTCATGGAGGTTTTAAACAAATGAGATAATCTCAGGCGCCTCAAAGGAGGTTTTGACCTGATATTTTATTATTTTATTTTTTCTCTTTTTCCATTTTTTTTTCTATCTTACTCTACTTGAAAAAAATATATATATCTTTCAAGTATACAGAAACTTCCAATGGATCCATGTACATATCAACATGACAGATAAACTCATGTGTAGGATCAAAATGTCTGCTTTGACATGTACCTGAATATGAGATACCAAATTCTTTGACTGAGATGAGATAAATAATTGTTGAAGAAGAGTATGTTGCTCCAACTTAATGATTGTCTCGAACCATATTTCAATATAGTTGTGATACCCCTAGTCCAATTGTTGATTTGGATCACCTTAGATGTCCTCTTCTACCATGACATTAAAATATTCCTCTTTTTTATGATCGTTCTCTTGAACACAGGGAGGATCTGATGGTAAACATGAGGGAACTTCCTCAATATTCGATTATGATGTATTCTCTTTTTCAGGTGCAACCCATGATTCTTTGGTCTTCTCATTTGAATCTTCTCTTTCTGAATATTGTCCTTCATTAACATCAAGAGAATAAATTTTTTGAAATACTATTCCTAAGATAAGATGGATACCATTTAGATAAAAATGAGATGTTTTGAAGTGTTCTACCTTAGCATTGTAAGTGGGTTGAGTTACTTCTTTGTGTGGGTTTGGAAATGGTGGTATAGGTAGTTGAGTGGGAGTGGCTATATGAGATGGATGTGGTTGAGATTTTGGTTGTGGTAGAGGTGGATGGTAGGGATAACATGGAGTTGGGTATGGAGGATATTGAGGAAAATATTGAGGATATTGTGGATTTTTCCCATAAGGTCGTTGCCAACCTTGTTGCGAAGATTGGCTTTTGGGTTGAGATGGAAAAGGTTTACAAGGAGGGACTGTGTCCCAATTATTCTAATATGGATGTGAATAAGCTTGAAATTGTGCAGTAGTTCCTTGCATCATATCAATTTGACTACGTTTCCATGGTATTTTTGGAGCCACATAACATTTATTCTTTGCTGATTGACTTGCTCCATTGTCCTCTTTAGTAGTGTATGATTCTGCATGGATAACATAAATATCATCATCTTCGTTTTTCTCATTTTTCATTATTAACATTTATACATTTTCACTTAGATTGCTAAGAATTTCTATTTTAAAGTTATTAAGAAAATTTCCAAGTGCATCCTGACTTACCAATGTTGATGCTAATTTACTTACTCTTGCCCTTCCTCTTGATATTCTCTTGCATGTTTCTCAAATTTATTCAAATGATATTTGGTATACATCTCCTCTACTCATGAGATCAAGGAGATTGATCCACTCATCCCTAATTGTTCTAAGTAAGAGGGTTTTTAGTGTGTCAAATCCTAAATGTTGTAATTTTTCCCTCTTAACATTAAACATGAATCTATCTATTAGATCCTCAAGGATATCATCTTCTTTTTTATTCATTCTAAATATTTATTCCTTAATATCATGGTATTTATATTTTCTAAAAATATATTTTTCATATCATTCCATGACCTTATTTAATTAGTACCTAAACTCGTGAACCATTTAAGAGCTTTATCCTTCAATGTTTCAGGAAACAATCTCAATTTTTGAGTGTGTGATAAGTAGCTATAAGATCTACAAATTATTTAAAATTCAAATAGAAATGTTTATGGATCCTCTGACCTCATACCATGGAAGTTTGGAAGAAACGATGGAGGGATGCTCTTCATATACACACTGACATCAGTATCTTGAATGGGAAATCCAAGAGGATCTTCTTTATTGTCATCATCTCCATCCATTTATTCTACCTTTTCTACCACCTTTTCTTCTTCTACCTGTAAAATTTAATGGTGATGTGGTTCTTATTGCACCACATGATCAAATGAGAGGGGGGAGGTTGGTGTTGGAGAAGTATTTTTAAATATTTTTTTGAATAAGAATGCTAATGCAATGCAATTTTCTATTTTAAAATGAAATATGCCTCATGCAATTTTTTTGTTTTTTACAGAAAGAAAAGAAATGAATCAATCAAATTTAACATTATTATAACCTAATACAAGTGGAATCAATTCAAATGAATCTCATTAACCCATTCTAAAAAATAGCAGAAATTTACTACTATTTTGCTACAACGCATTTCTAGAAATCTTATATCCGTGAACTACTGACCAAATCCAGGTAGCTCAATGATTAAGATGAACTTTCAAAGTTATTCCAAGGATAAATAATTCTTTTGAACCTATAAAAAAACTACAAAATAACTCACTTCAATCATTTAACTCAATCCTACAACAAGAAAAGAAACAATACTAAACACATAAATATGAAAAACAAAAATAAGAGATGCATGTGAATAAGAAGTGAAAAGAACATAAAGAAATTGTGCAAGAGGGCTCTGAGGCTCCTGGGATGGCCAAGACCAAGGAGGAATTAGATTCCTATGGAAGAAACAAAGCCTTAGAAGCTAAAAATGACACTAAGCTTCATTAGTGAATCAATCCAAGTACATCTTTGCAAGAAAAGAAAGAGGAGCTGCCAAAAAACAAGTTTTCTCCAAAATAAGACTAAACAATATAACCCTGTAGAGGTCAATTCGAATTGGTACTTATAAAAAATCATAGAGAATCATTATCCTTGAAAGGAGGAAGCTTCCCCCCTCGAAAATACCACAAATAGTGGATCTGCTTCTCAACACTAGGAATATGCATTAAATGACATCGAACAAATTCCTAGAGTTTCTCAATCGTTGGAGTTATAGAATTACTCCATATTTTCTCAATAATTTCATGATATTTTGTTCATTTATTCTACAATATTGATCCTCGAGTAGTAGGGAGCAAGTCCCTAAATTATCTCCTTCTCCAAATCTTCATAATCTGCCCAATATTTGCACAATATTATTCAAAAATAAATAATATTCAGCACAAATATGAAATTATCTCTAAACCTTCCTAAGAACATATTAAAGCTTAAAAAAACAATATTAAGTATATAAGGAGAAATTTAGTATATATTTTATGTGCCTAAGAAAGGTTAGATGAGCCTTAATTTATGTCTAATTTAGAGGCCCATCAATCACTACCTCTAGAGCTCATTTGTACATTCGATCTTGGAGATCTAACATTTCCAAGGAGATCAAGGAACCCTCAGTGCAGTTGTCATCTCTTTTCCGAGTGAGTTTTGTTTTTGTCACTTTTTCCACTTTTTCTATCGCTTTTTATTGTTTCCCTTGTGTGTGTGTTGTTTTTCTTATTTCTCTTCATGGTTGCTGGAGTTTTAAATTATTTTATCTTGTAGAAGTGTTGTTTCAAGTTTTCATTTTCCTTTCACAAGTGTCGCATCAGTTTTCTTGTTTTTGCACTGATTTTCGTCATTATGGCAACTCTCCTCACATACTTAATTTTCCTTCTATTTTTCGAGTTTACACACTTGATTCACATCAATTCATATATACTCAGTCAGATTTTACACTTGATTCTCATTTTATAGACTTCCACTAGGCAGATATGCACTTTCCTTGCCCATTTTTCACTTTTCCCAACTCGACATGGCCTCAGAGACTGTGCAGTGCATAGTACATGCTAGCTCAATTGCACATTGTGCAGTTGTAGGGCTTAACCCGTCACCTTGGCTATTGATACTGCACAATGCACAATCTCTCCCAGTCATTGCCTATGTTGAACTTTGGTAGTATCAAGCCTCAGGTTTCACCTTTGGCTATTGGGATTGTCCAATGCATAGTTCCCATAGTCAGTATCCCTCCCTTTTGCATGAAATTTGTGCAATCCTTCTCATTGGTCAATCGGTTTGCTACCTGGTCTTTCCTTCAAATTAAATTTTCAAAAGACTAATGTTTTCTTTCCATGCATGTATTTTTTATCCCACAGGTACCACAGTTGTTGAGAACTTCTCTCTAGTAGTCATTATTACCATGGCACCAAAGAAATTTTCTTCGAAAGATACCACTAAAAGAGCCTTGAGGAATATCTAGAGGACCAACATGTTTATCTATGTATCCGACAGTCAGGAATACATAGGGTTTCATGTAGATATCTAGCCTTCCCATGTGCAGATGTCATCAACTAGATTGTTTCACACATTGATGAGAAAACCATGACATTAAGAAATGCGAGCGAACATAATCTTACTAAATTTTTGGAAAAAAATTATTAGTGCATGTATCATTTTCACAAGCCACTGAGGCTCATGGACTCATATTTCTATGTCACCAACAACTATGTGAACACAAGAGATATTGTTAAATTCTAGGTGAAAGAGCCATCAAATTTTCAATAGACACCCACTAATGAATCGATGAATCTTGTCCTTATCCTCCTTGAGGTAAGTCACATACCACAAAAACTCCAAAAATATTCTAGTACACTCATCATCAGTCATAGTTCCCATCTTTATTTCATAAAAAGCTTTTCCCCTGTCATCATAGTATCTCTCCAATAGATACTTCTTCCAAAATATTCTCTCGAATTCACTCCAAATCAATTCCTCCCCATAAATATACCTCAAATTCATCACATATTCCCACCAAGTATTAGTTTTACCTTTGAAGTTGAATGTAACTATTTTTTCTTTCATGTTTTCTGAGTAATCATGCAACTTGGAGAACTTCCTCATACCAACCAACCATGCTTATGCATCCTGTGATTTCCTCATTTCCCCATCAAATGTAGGTGTTTTTTCTTTCTTAAAATCATATGGAAAATATCTCCTATCACTCATCCTGTAACGATGATAATGATGATGATCATATTGGTTGTCAAAACCAAAACTAGAATGGTACCTATGTCTAGCACCTCTCCTATTTGGAGTGTCTAAGAACCTGCCATCTCTTATCGTTTCATATCTATCTGACAAGTGACCACTATGAGACCTACTACCATATTCCCCATTAGTCTCGTCAACCTATCCATAGATGACCCAAAGTGGTTCTTGTCATTGAAACTCTAACAAAATTTGAAAAAATATTGCATTAACTTCTACTTGTTTTTCCTGTGCCTTATGATTATGTCATTATTTTCTTTACAACTCATTATTTCTTTCTTCAAACTTCTCAATGTGTCTGATAAGTCAGAAGAGTGCCCAAGACCATGCTTCTCATCTAATTCATAGGGAGAATCTTTGTATTCTACCATCTTGATAGTCATCTTTGATTTCTCCCTGCAAGGCATCTCATGTCAGCTAAACCAAATCATAATAAACCAACGTACCTTAGCATAACTCGGGGAGGATATCTCTTCTGCAAGATCAACCAATCAACATAATACATGTATATAAATAATAATAAAAAAATATAGACATGTAACACATAGGTATATCAACTCATAAATGCTATTCTAGATAGAGTCTAGTCATCAGTGAATGACCATATCAACTACACATGCCATCACAACAACCACCATACCATTGTAAACTTGACAACACATAATCACTTGAAATGTATAAACAAGACATAACCAGTCATACACTCATGCCGACATATGTCACAATAGGACCATCATCCCCCCATGGCGACATCACTGCAAGCATGGCCAACACCATGTAGATGCAACAAGTACATAAACCACAAGAACAGGAAAACACATATGAAACCATCATAAATGCATGACCAACACACTGCCCATCCATCCGAGGGGTGAACCATACTTTGATACCACTATGTAACACCCTCCTCCAACATCTACCCAAGTAACTGACCAACCGAGGTAAACATGTGACAAAGAGTTACTATAATATAATTCAAACTCCGAGGTCACCTTAAGGAAGTGGAACCGACCCCACACAATAACACAGAAGTTCTGCACATGCTACGGGACACCCAGGAGCCATTCCAACCTACCAGAAGGCCAACCCCTACAACAAACTAATATTTTCATGCATCAATCCCCTAGTCACTCCCTTGAAAGGAGAAAGAGTGTGACTAGGACCCTCCAGTCACACGCAAATCATGGGTATGCATGTGACTAGGGACTTTTCCCAGTATTTATGAGCCTGTGACCCTAATTTTTGTGCCAATGTTTCAGGCCCAGAGCCCGGGTCACTGCCCAGAATCTCATGACACTTTCATAACTAAAAGATAATGGTGGAATAACAATGTAAAATAAAATACTTGAATAAGGACTTGCATGGACCCCTACTAGCCATGACAGACATTTCTTAAAACATGTCACAAACATGTAATCTATAGGTTTAAACAACAAATCTAAGCATAAGGGTCTCATACTTATCTGAGAATCGCTAAGAAGCATTGTATCATCCTCTCATTAACTGCATTATCATCTATTTTGTCATAGATACATTGTTCATTCATTTACAACTTAGAACATGATGAGAGCCATACATCATCTTCGTCATAAAACACATTCATAACCAGCATATAAAAAACAAAAATGAAAATCACATAACAACCATATAAGCCACATAATAACAAGCGTATTTACCCATCAATACAAGAGGAAAATATCTATTATTTCCATAAGAAAAATGCAACTAATTATGGCACTTCCACATTCCACCCAACCATAGACATGGTTGAGCCAAATATCTCTTTAGCTAGTCACCCCCATGCCATATTCCAAGCATGAATGTGGGATCTCATAAAACTCATCAATCAAAACCAAGCTAGGGCTTCTAGAGGCCAAACTACCTCAACCCTCATCCAATGATTCCACCTCATAGTCAGACATCACTAATCATCACCATATTCATCTTTACCCAAGTTGTCCAGGGCTCTAGAGAGTTTGTTCCAACTAGCGCTTCCAAGACTCGTAACTCAACCCACAGTTGTTTCCAGGCTTCCATAGTGCTTTTCCAACCAGGGCTTCTAGGATTAGTAACTAAACCCACCAAGGGCTTCTAGATAATTCGTCCAACCAAGGCTTCTAGGACTAGTAACTCAACCAAAGTTGTTACAAGGCTTCCATAGAATTTTTCCAACTAATGATTTCAAGAACTAATAACTCAACCCCTATCCAGAGGCACATAAGAAACAACCATAAAAAGAAGCAATGAAATAAAAACGCAACACCATGGCTATACAGGAAATGGAAAGGCTAGGAAAATCCACTGTCAATTCAGGAAATCCTCCATGCCAATGTTAGATCATGACCAAGAAACCACATGCATATGCCACACATGACAAAAATTGTGAGGAAAACACACATGCAACTCGGTACCTGCAAACAGAATCCATTGTAGCTACTAATACTAATTTCCTCTTGCACTTTATTGCTCTTCATTTTCCTTCTTGCTCCAAATATCCATGTATGACACACTCTCCAAGAGTTCTCCAAGAAAAATATAAGTATCCAAGAGTATGAGAGATAGAGAGAGAGAGATAATAATGACAGCTCCAAAATTATACTGACCAAAATCCATGAACTGATCCTCATAAGCCTTTTTATCAATAAGCCCTTTATTTTCTTGATTTTCCTCCTCACATGCAACATGTGACCTTTCACCTCCCTTTTCTCCTATTTTCCATTATTTTCATAAATAAATTCCAATAAATTCCACTTTTCCTTTCCAAAGCCTTAGCCATTTCCTTTTCCAATTTCCATAGCCATAGTAAACCATATGAACACCCACACTAGGATGTTTTTCCTAACATTCACCTTCGAATGTTGTCTCATGACCTAGGTTATTATTTTTTCTTTACTAAATTTTATTGCATGCAATTTTCACCAAGGTTTTTACAGAACTCTCCCCCTTGGGGAAACACCGTCCTCAGTGTTCAATGACACCTACAACCAACAATATTGTTCTAAGAAAAACATATTTCCCATCGAGCTTTATAACTTAGCTCGTTGCAGTATTTACAATGATCAACCTGTTGAGAAGCAAACCAACATGGGAACATAACAACATAACATCATAATGACATGACACCCATACCATTTATTAGAGCTTTATAACATAGCTCATGCCAGTATTTACATCCATATACATATATTAATACACCCAAACATCATACCAACATATAAAAAAAGAATATACCAAAACACATGCCAAAGCATTCACTCAACCAATGAATAAGGAAGGGTACATAGCCCGCATATGATCTTCCATCTCCCATGTGGCTTCATTAGGCCCAAAGTGCTTCCATTGCACTTTAAGCTGCTCAATTGCTCAGTTACAAAGCATGAGCATATTTCTATGCAAAATTCTCCGAGGTTCAAGTTGGAATTCTCCTTCTGGATCCACCTGAAATATAGACCATTCAATCACACGATGAAATTTCACTGTCTGAGACAGTTCAAGTCGATAGGATACTTTCCCAATCCTCTCAAGAATCCTAAAAGGTCCACAGAATGAATTTCCATCTTGGAACATGATCCAATCTGAAAGGAGCTCTTCTTTGGCTTAATGCACAAGTACACCTATTCCCCAACCTGAAACTCCTTAAACAACATGTTTTGATCTACATAGATATTTTGTCTATCCTATGCTACTTTCATATTCTTCTTGATTACTTAGATTTCATGTTCCATCTCTACCAACGTGTCTTGTACAATCAACATCTTGTTAACTAGATAACTCCAATTGATGGGAGTATTGCAACTCCACCCATACAATGCCTCAAACAGACTCATCCTCAATGGTTCCCGGTACGCATTATTGTAAGAAAATTCTACGAGTGCAAGATACTCTTCCCACTTTCGCTGCTAATGCATCAAATACATCCTCAACATATCCTCCAATATCCTGTTAACCCTATTTGTTTGTCCATATATCTGCCAATAATAAGTTGTACTAAAGGCCAACTTTTTACCTAATCCTACAAACAACTCCCTCCAAAACTTCGAAGTGAATTTCGCATCCCTGTTTGATACAATATTCTACAGAACACCATGAAATATGGCCACATCCATGATGAATAATTGTGCTACATCATTCGTTGAGTATGTAGAATTCACTAGAATGAAGTGCTCTACCTTCGTCAACCTGTCCACCACAACCATGATGGAATCGTGTTTTCTACATGTCCAAGGTAAACCTGTGATTAAGTCCATGGAAATGATCTCCCATTTCCACTTTGGAATAAGAATCAGTTGTATTAGTCCACCTGGATGCTTAAACTCTAGTTTTACCTGTTGAATCCAAGAGCCTAGCCACAAAATCTACTATTTCATTCTTCAAATTTGGCCAATATTAAAACTGTCTTCATTGTTTACAACATCTTTTGATAGTCTGGGTGACCTAAATACAATTTCCCGTGAAAATATCTCAAGATCACCTTCTTGAGGTCATTGTTTTCTGACACATATATCTTGTGATCAAGAAATATGTTGTGAGACAATAGCCCACATCCTGTGGCCATATAACTGTACCGCTACTTGTTCCTGTACTTGTACCTGTACCTATACTTGTACCTGTAATTTTCCGTAGTTTGTGCCTAAGATCCATATACCTAATATCCTGATAACCTTCCTGCAAGATCCTATCCTGTAGATATGTCCCATAGGAACTCATAGCTACTGTATGATTCACCTATATCCTCCGGCGAAGAGCATATACAACCTTGTTCTCTTTACTCTTGATGTACCTCATCTCGAAGTCAAACTCACAGATTGTGGCCAACCATCTAGCTTGCTTTGTGTTCATATTTGGTTGCTCAAATAGATACCACAATCCACTATGATCACTCATCAATACAAATCATCTTCCTAGAAGATAATGCCTCCACATCTTCAATGCATGAATGATCATTTCCAACTCCATATCATTCATATGAATATAGTTATGCGCATGCTCATTAGTTTTTGTGACTCATAATACATCACATGTCCTTCCTTCATAAGGACTCCAACAAGCCCTCTGTTGCAAGAATCTCTACATACCACAAACTATTTTTCTGGATTGGTGATATTTAACATTGGAGAATGTGTCAAAAACTTCTTTAACTACTCAAAACTGGTTGCGTATTACTTTTTCCATTCAAACTTTTTACCTTTCCTTTGCAGTGATGTGATAGGATAAAAAATATGTGAGAATTTCCTGATGAACCTCTTGTAATAACATGCTAACCCCATAAATGATCTTACCTCATCCAAAATCCTGGGAACTTCCCACTCCATGATAGCTCTTATCGTTTCTAGATCCACTGTTATTCCCTCCTTGGAGACAACATGTCCCAAGTAATGTACCTTTGTCTAAAATAAACTCTACTTGATAAGTTTAGCACACAATTGATGTTCTCTTAGGAATCTCAAAAATATTACTAAATGTTCAACATGCTCTTATTCATTTTTATAAGATACCGGCATATCATCAATGCATATAATAACAAAATTGTCCAGATAAGTACGCAACACACTATTCATCACGAACATAAAGGTAGTTGGAACATTATTCAAACCAAATGGAACTACAAAAAACTCATAATTTTTGTACCTGGTCTGGAAAGTTGTCTTGTATATGTCTTCTTCTTTAATTCTTACCTGATGATATCCCAATCTCAAATCGATCTTCGATAACACTACTACTCCCTTCAACTAATCGAAGAAGTCATCAATCCTCGACAACGAATACCTATTCTTGATGGTCACTTTGTTCAACTTCCTTTAATAAATTCATAGCCTGAGATTGCCATCTTTCTTCTTCATAAACAATACCGATGTGCCCCATGGAAATACACTTGGCCTAATGTATCCCTTGTCCAACATTTCCTTCAACTGCAGCTTCAACTCTACGAAATTCAGTTGCTCATCCTATAAGGTTCCTTAGATGTTGGCGCTACCCCTAGTACCTACTCAATAGAAAATTTTACTTCCCTACGAGGTGGCATCTCTAAAATCTCTGCGGGAAATACATCTTGAAACTGTTGTAGAACTAGGTACCTGCCCAAAACATCTACATTCTCAAATTCCTTACCTTTTTCACTATAAATATGCACTACAAATAACACACACCCTTTCCTGTGACTGCGCTTGTCCTGCATAGTTGTAACCATTCTCGCTGATGTTGCTTTCTTATTACCCCGCAAGACTCTTTGTTCCTCATTTTCATCCAAGCACATAATAGACTTTTCAAAACAATCCACCTTGGTCCTATGAAGATACAACCATTCCATACACAAAATAATTCTATGTGATCCTAACGGAAATAAATTTAGATGTGCTGAGGTAGGCATACCACTCAATTCAAATGCACAATCTCTTATCCAATGATGAACTCTTTTCTTGGTACCTGTAGCCAACTATACTAACCAATATGTTGCATGAAGTTCCTTATTAAAACCACACTTATCCACTAGGTCAGGATTAACATAACTATAATTAGATATAGGGTCAATCAAAATAGAAACAACTTGATCACAAAGCTTACCATCCATCTTTATAATAAACGCTTGGTGATATGATTTCCGATTATCCAACACTGCATTGATCCTAATAATACTCTGTCCAACATATCCCAGTATTTGTGCCTCCTGTGAATTGTAGATATGTGGTCTACCACCATGATGTTGTGGAAAATATCTCCTATGATGATCTCCTCCACAAGTCCAACATTGCACGAGATCCCTATTTTCACTCTTATTATGCTCCTCAAACCAAAGTCCCTGTCTTCTGGTAGATGTATTGAACTTCTTAGGTGATGCAATATTCTCTTTGTTACCTATATCCTGAGGTATTGGCCGCTTCTTCTCCCATTTTTATTTGTTCTTATCATTACCTTTCTATTCATTCTTTGTCTCAGATCTATGCTTTGATTTCTCATAACAATTATTTAGTTTTCATATTGCCTCCTCCAATGATCTAGGATCATCAAACTCAATGATATATTTGAATGCTATCGACAACCCACTAATGAATCATTGAATATTTTCCTTCTCCTCCTTGAGGTAAGACACAAACCTCAACAAATCCATAAATATACTAGTATACTCCTCATTGGTCATAGATCCCATATTTATTTCATAAAACTCTTTCTCCATGTCAACATAGTATCTCTTCCTTAAATACTTCTTCCAGAATAGTATCTTGAATTCGATCTAATTAAATTCCTCCTCATAAATATCCCTGACATCCTTCACATCTTCCCACCAAATATTTTCTTTACATTTGAGGTTGACTGTTTTATTTTGGATTTCATGTCTTATGAGTAATCATGCAACCTGAAGAACTTCGTCATACTAAGCAACCATGCTTTTTCATCTTGTGATTTCTTCATGTGCCCATCAAATGTAGGTGGTTTTTCTCTCTTAAACTCATTCGAAAAATGTTTTTTATCACTCCTCTTGTAAGGATGATAATGATTATGATCATAATTCATGTCATAACCAAAACTAGAATAGTAGCTATGTATGTCACATGTCTTATCCAGAGTGTCCAAGAACCTGCCATCTCTGATTGTGTCATCTCTATCTAACCTGTGACCATCATGATACCTACTACCATATGCCCCATTAGCCCCATCCTTTGTCCATCCAAGGTGGTCCTTGTCGCTGCAACTATGACAAACTCTGAAGGATTACTAAATTAACTTCTTCTATTTTTTCTTGTGCGTATATGATTCTCGTATTATATGCTTTACAACTCATTATTTCTTCCTTCAAACTTATCAATGCATTTTCTAAGTTAGAAGAGTGCCCAACACCATGTTGCGCATTTGATTCATAAGGAGAATCTTTGTATTCTACCATCTTGCTAGTCATATTTGATTTCTTCATGCAAGGCATCTCATGTCAGCTAAACCAAATCACAATAAACCAACATACCTTAGCATAATTAGGGGGAGATATCTCATCTGCAAGATCAACCAATTAGTGTAATAGATGTATAGACACAATTATAACAACATATAGACATGTAACATATAGTTATGTCAACTCATAAACGCCATTCTATCGAGAGTCCAATCATCAGTGCATGACCATATCAACTACACATACCATGACCTTATTCAGGAAAAAAACAACCATACCATTTTACACTTGACAACACGTAAGAACTTGACATGTATAAAAAACACATAACCATTCTTGAACTCATGATGACACATTTCAAAACAACACCATTAGCCTCCCATGGCAATCACTCCCACCATGGCCAACACCATGCAGATGCAACAAGTACATAAACCAAAAGGATGCGAAAACACATATGAAACTAGCATAAATGCATGACCAACACACTTCCCATCTAGTCTGAGGGGTTAACCATGCACATATACTACTCTATAACACCCTCCTCCCACATCTACCCATGTAAACAACCAATCGGGATAAACATGTGACGAAGAGTTACTATGATCTGATTCAATATCCCAAGTCCCCTTAAGGAAGTGGAACCGATACCACACAAAAAAACATACCTTCTACACATGCTACAGGACACCCAAGAGCCATCCAAACCTTCCAGGAGGCCAGCCCCTACAACAAACTAACATTTTCATGCATCAATTCCCCAATATATCCCTTTAAATTGGAAAGAGTGCGACTAGGACCCTCTAGTCGCACACACAACATGGGTATTCATGTGACTAGGGACTTTCCCCAGTATCCCTGAGGCTTCAATCCCAATTTCTGTGCCAAATTTTCAACCCCAGAGCCTAGGTAACTGCCCAAAATCTCATGACACTTTTAGAACTAAAATATAACATCAAAATAATAATGTAAAAGCAAATACTTGAATAAGGACTTGACTAGAACCCTACTAGCCATGACAATAATTTCATCAAACATGTCACAAACATGTAATCTATAGGTTTAAACAACATATCCAAGCATAGAGGTCTCATACTTATCTGAGAATCACTAAGAAGCATTTATTCCTCCTCTCATTAACTAAATTATCATCTATTTGGTCATAGATGCAATGTTCATTTACTTACAACTCAAAACATGATGAGATCCATACATCATCTTGATCATAAGACACATTCATAACTAGCACATAAACAATAGAAATGAAAATCACATAACAGCCATATAAGCCACATAATAACAATCATATTTACACATCAATACAAGAGGAAAAGAGCTCTTATTTCCATAAGCAAAATGCAACCAATTCTGGGACTTCCATGTTCCACTTGACCATAGACATGGCTGAGCCAATTCTCTCTCTAGCCAGTCACCCTTGTGCCATATTACAAGCATGAATTTTTCATCTCATAAAACTCATCAATCAAAACCAAGCCAGGGATTCGAGAGGGCAAACTACCTCAACCCTCATCCAACTATTCTACCTCATATTCAGACGTAACTAACCATCACCATATTGGTCTCTACCCAATTTTTCCATCGATCCAGATAATTTGTTCTGACCAGGGCTTCGAGTACTTGTAACTCAACCCACAACTGTCATCGGGCTTCCATACTGTTTTTCCAACCAGGTATTCGAGGACTAGTATCTCAACCCACCAATGATTTCCAGAGTGTTTGTCCAACCAAGGCTTCCAAGACTAGTAACTCAACCCAAGTTGTTATAGGGCTTACAGAGCGTTTTTAAAACCATGTCTTCCAGGAACTAATAACTCAACCCATGGCCAGAGGCACATGAGAACCAACCAGAAAAACAAGCAATGAAAGGAACCCACAACACCATGGCTATCCTGGAAATGGAAAGGCTTGGAAAATCCACTGTCAAACCAAGAAATCCTCCATGCCAATGACATATCATAAATAAGAAACCACGTGCATATTCCATGCATGCCAAAACTAGTGATTAAAACATACATGCAACTCGATACCTGTAAATAGAATCTGTTGTAGCTATTGATCCCAATGTCCTCTTGCGCTTCCTTGCTCTTCCTTTTCCTTCTTTCTCAATATATCCAAGTATTCCACACTCTCCAAGAGTGCTCCAAGAAAACTCTAAGTATCCAATAGTATGAGAGGGAGAGAGAGAGAGAATAATGAGAGCTCCAAAACTGTGTTGACCAAAAACCATGAAGTGATCCTCATAAGAATTTTTATCAATGAGGCCTCTATTTTCTTCATTTTCCATTATTTTCCTTCATTTTAGTCCTCACATGCAACGTGTGACCTTTCACCTCCATTTTCACCTATTTTCCATTATTTTCATAAATAGGTGCCAATAAATGCCACTTTGCCTATCCTAAGCCTTAGCCATTTCCTTTTCTAATTTCCATTGCCATAATAAACCATATGAACATCCACACTATGATGATTTTCCCAACATTAAACTTGGAATATGTGTCCCATGACCTTGGTTATTATTTTTCATTTATTAACTTTTTTTACATGGAATTTTCACCAGGGCTGTTACAACCTACCAGTTCTTGGTTATCTTAGCTTGCAGGTTCCATGGTCAGTTGAGCAGATATACCTTTCCTAATTGGTGTGAAGTCTTATTGAACTAGATTGTGAGGGAGGGGAATCCGTTCAGCTGGTTATATCTGTTGGCTCGAAATTTGAGAGCCCATGTAGCACAAGCCCAAAATTCTCCCAAGGGAGAGAAAGCAAGGATTTATATGTATGCATATTTACTAGATGCAATATGTGCACAGAATTAGTTTACTGGCATGAACTGGACATGGACACCATGAGATAATTCCACGCATATATATTGTAAAACGCTTTCGGATTGTAGTCATCTAACAGTAATCGAAAAAATAAATGAAAATTTCATCATTCCTCTTTACAAAATCATCTTTGAAGAATAACCCCCTTGCATGTCACATAGAGAAATGGAGGAATTAAAAGATATCAGAGATTGGTTTTCCATCACTAGATGACATATTCCTTAGAGTTTTCGGTGGAGAGAAGTCATCACATGTTTTTCCAATGTATGCCACTGACTAGCTTGTCATGCAAGCAGTGTCATATCATATCACCACAGGGTTGTCAGCAAATTTGCACAGGAAGAAGAATGCACTTTGGCCAACTCTTACTATACAAATTACATTATACGAGATAAAGAACTTGAAAGTTGCAGAAACCAAGGGAAAGGAGATAGTGAGGTTTTCATTTGGTACTCGAGAATTTAATCCATATGATTCTCATAGAATTTTCAAAGACCACTGTGCGATAATTTACTTTCAATGGCTCAATTAGGCATTCCATTGGCTAGAGGAGGATCCACGGAAGAATTTCTACAATGCCTCCAATCCCCATGAGAAATCTAGTTTAGCAAGGACTTCACATGCCACTCTGTAGAAGGAAATAACTCTGGAAGCATCACCAGCAGAAGGAAACAACCCCATACAGGATAAGAGAAAGAGAAAGGTTGCTAATAGTTTAGGGGATAACAAAGCTACAAGGTGAAATCAAATCCAATCCTTATGAAAGCATCTTTAGTAGTAGAAGTGAAGAGGAAGAAGAGGATACAAAGAGAAGAGCATAGGAAGAGAGAAATGCATAGCTTGCTAGAAGAAAAACTAATATTGAAGCAAGAAGAACAAGAACTTAAGGAAGAATGGGAACTAAGGAGGAAAGAACAAAAAAGAGAAGAAAAATTAGGAAGAAGAATAAATGCAAGGCACAATGGCAGGATAAACAACACCAATATAGGTTAAATATAAAGAATAGAACTAGCCATCAACAGAGGAGGAGGGTGAAAAAATGCATGATCGGGAGCTTACTTAATATATTGAAGACTTGATTGAAGTTGCAGATACGGATTTAGAATTGGAGCCACATAATGAGGATGTTGACCTGATCCTGAGTGCACCACAGGTCACTGTTCAGTCTCCATCACCTCTAGCAGCAAATTTAGCTTCGAGCGAAAAAGTGGATGTTGTTCCTCTTGATGATGATTTGGTCATGGAATTGTAAAATATGTCTTATGATGAATTCTAAAAGAGAATTTTACAATCTCAGAGAAATTATTTTCTAGATGATCATGCATCGCCTGCATTCACTAGAGAGAGGGTGATAGTGGCAAATGATGAGCCTGGGTATTGCAACAAGAATGTTGCAACTCCCAAGGCTACCAACTTTAATTATCAACCCAGGGTTCGTACAAAATTAAGAGGTATCAACACTATATGTGCAGCATACAATGTGTCTTAAACTAAATCAAATCAAATCGTAAACTAATGGCATAAATGGAAGTGGTTCTTCTAAGGCAAACTAATCCTAGGCAAGAACAACAATTTGTAATTAAAATCGTATGAGCATGAATTCAAATAAATAGGTCTAATATAATTTGTAAAAATGCATTTCCTAAGTGGTTTTTATTCTTCCTTAACCATGGATTTAGATCCTAGTGTTCATGATTCAATCCTAGGAGACAAAAACAAAGCTTTGGGAGCAAATCTAGTCGAGTTTACACGTGTTACAAGAGTGCCACAAGAAGTTTTGTTTTGGAGATAACTCACCGAATGACTAAATAAATCAAATGAAAATGGGATGGGAAATTTTTTTTTAGTAATTAGGATATCTTAGGTCTCCATTCCAAGTGGAATCACTCCAAAGTACCCCTGTTCACACGTGCTAAAAAATAACAGAAAATTACTACTCTAAAATATGGAAATTCAAGAACTAGTGAGCTAGTTAATCTATCAAATTCCGAACCTAGTAAAGTGAAAATGAAATAAGGTAAATTTTGTTATTAACTTTAACATTATTATGACCAAATCTAAGTGAAATCAATTCAAATGAAGCTAACTAACCCATTTTAAAAAATAATAGAAATTTACTACTATTTCGCTAAAAGGCATTTCCAGAAATCTTATATTCGTGAACTAGTAAAAAAATCCAAGTAGCTTAATGATTAAGATGACATTTAAAATTTGTTATAAGGATGAATAATTATTTTGATTCTGTAAAACAACCTGAAAAATAACTCACTTCAATAATTTAACTCAATCCTACAACAAGAAAAGAAACAATACTAAATACATAAATATGAAAAACATAAATGAGAGATGCGTGTGAATAAGAAGTAAAAATAACATAAGGAATATGCGAGAGGGATCTGAGGCTCCTGGGATGGACAAGGCCAAGGAGGACTCAGAGTCCTATGGAAGAAACTAAGCTTTGGAAGCTAAAATTGGTGTTAGTGTGAATTCTAATCGTAAGCGTACAAAAAAATATCACTTTAGTTGTGCATAATAAACAGCCCTAACATCAAAGATGGTTGCCAGTTTCTTTAGATCTGTAGTTAGTTGACCAAGAAAAATGCTACAAAATCCAGATCTATGTAGTTAAAGACATTAAGTAGTAAATAAAAGCAAGAGTTTCTCCATGCATCCAATAGACAAGACAAGAATATTTTTGAAGAATTTTTGTATTTATGACACCTGGGAAGGGAACATAGAATGATGTTACCAGTCCCCTTCAATGGGATGGGTTCTTGTATGTCCTCAGTGCTTCAGATCTAAGATCTCTCTCCCTTGATGGTGTAGAAAACCTAGACAAAAATGGAACTCAAAGGGAGTTCACAAGCAAAAAGATAGAAAAATATGACAATGATGGAGGATCAAAGTCAGACCAAAAGTATAGATCCAAAGTGATCTTTAGGCAACAAAATGTAGTGAGGGAATGGAAAAACCCTTCTATTTATAACAAAATATTGAGTTAGTCTAGATATTGGTGCATATTTAAAATATTATTAACCAAATCTAGATCCAACTTTTATGGATTATCTTATTATATTTGTTGGAGGGAAAAATAATTTGAATTTGGTCAAATCCCTTTATTTGTAAATAATAAATAAATAAATGATTTATTTATTATTTTAATAATCTGGTTCAGTAATAATAATAAAAAATAGTGATTTATTCAACTATCTATAAATGTTTTAGTCAAATTTAACAAGGAATATTATTTAAATAATGTTTTAAATAATTATTCCTAGGAAATAATAAGATAAATAATGATTTATCTAACAATTTTCCTGTTTTGGGTTAAATATGACGAGGAATATTAATTAAACTATTTTTTAACTAACTATTCCCGAGGAAAATCAAGAAAATAAGGATTTATTCAATTATTCCTCATGGGGTTTCCTGTTTAGACCATAAACGACTTAATAAATTATCGATTACTAAGTTATTTTTCACAGTGAAAGCAATTTTACTTAGGGTAAAATTGGTCTTACATGGTGTACTTTGGTCCATCTAATATTAACAGGTTAGATGACCAAAAATTGGTGTAACATATTTCCCCCCAGCGTGTGAGCATTAGGAGCTAATTTTATGACCAAAGTAAGTTGTAAGAACTGAATCACTACACACCGAAGGGGAAGTCAGAGAGAGAGAAATATAAGGTAGACTAAAGCGCTAGAGGACAAGACCCTGAGGAGGCAAGACTTACAGGTGCGACAAGTCTCTTTTATGAGTGAGTACTTATTCTATAAGAGGTTGGGGAGGGATACCTATGCCAGCCAAGACAAAGTACAAAGAATAATGTGTCCAGTAAATAAGGGACTGAACTATATAGTACATGTTGGCATAAACATGAGCTAGATAAAAAACATGATAATATATCCCACATACATATTGTGCCTGGGATAATAGCCAAGACTTATAAAAAAATATCTGAGTACATGAGATATAAGTACAACCAAAGAGGCCCTGTAAAATAGGAGAGGGCTCTGAAAATCTGAATGATACATGCAAACTAAAGAGGCGCTTCAAGCGGCTGAGGCCAGAACTATCAAATCTATGGAGTTGCATTGAAGGCTATAATGAATAGGTCATCTGGGCATGTGGAGGGATACCTGAAGGGCCACCCCCTCGTGAGTTCTAAAACATCTCACACACACACGAGAATCACCAGTACAATCTGTTGCATCACTGAACCATCAAGTATACGAATCTTGATCATGCTGTAAGGGGTTGGAGCTGAGAAACAATCAAGTCAAAGGGAAATAAGAAGTCCATGTGCCTGATCTGAGGCACCGAAAAAGAGTGGAAGTTGGAACCAAGGTACACTACCCTCTAGACCTGTCTTCTGGAATGAATGAGCTAATGTCGACAGAAGGAGGTCCGCCATATGTAAGGCAATAAGGGATCCTCAACTAAGGCAGGGAAGATAATAGTAGAGTGATGGATAGACTGACACCAGGGATGATGATGGAATGGGGGGTACTGAATAGTGGGCTGACAACTTTCTTTATTAGAGCAGGAAGGGCATGGATGACTTGGCAACAACTGACATAATATCAAAGGGGATAGGGGATACTATGAATGAGGGCCAAAGTGAGTAACATGAGAGAGGGACAAAGCAATGAAGGATGGAGGACTATGACGGGATACAAAGGGACTCGAGATAGACTCCATGAATGATATGATGACTCAACTTGGATGCTCTAAACAAGGGTGACTCGATGATGCTGCCACACAGAATAGGCCTAGTGGGGACCATAAAAACATGAGTACAAGGTGGGTACTCATGAAAAAAATTGACACGAGTGTGGATAAGTATGAAGGAAAAGTGTTGTCCCAAGTACAAGTGTTTCAAGTGAAGAAATTTTATTTTTAGGAGTGGTGAAGTGACCCTTCTTGGAAAAAATGTGTCGAGGTGAAGTATCAAATCACAAAATATTAACATATAGCCATTTTAGAGCTTGGTGATAGCTTTCCAATAGTATGGAAAATTTGTCAAATTGAGCCATGGTTTGGACGCAGTGGGCGAAAGAAAAATCTGGGGTTTCTCTTTTAATAAGGCATTTTCCCTCCACATTCACTCATTTTCAAGAGTAGATGTGGTGAATGTAGAGAGGATAAAATGCCCTAAATATTGCGGCGATCGTAGCGGACAAATCGACCATTGGAATCAAGATCCTTCAGTTGCAGGTAAGAGGCCTAACCATACTCTTTCAATTAAGGGGATCAAAGTTTTAGTTTACTAACCCAGAGCTCATGAACAGTCCAGGTTTCACCTTTTGGGGTCTATTTTGTGACCTAGGTAGTAGGTATTGGGCAGAAAACTGCAACCTATCCCAGGAAATGACCTGAAAAGTGTGACCTGTCAGAGAAAGGGGGTTTCAGTGCTGTAGTTGGCTGAGAGCTGGGATTTTTATGGTTGAGGGGCATAGGTGCCCCCAAGCATGCTATGGTCATGCCAAAATGTATTTAGAAAAGGGGAATATAAACACATTTTTACGATGTGGTGCACCATTTGTTTTCGTTATGGTCATGCAGTTCGAGAAAGGGAATGGAGGATTACCAATCTCTTTTGGTACTGCATATATGAAGCAAATGGACTATATTTCTTGGTTCACATACATGGTGTCACTATCCTAAAGAGTAGATTTGGAGATAATGAACTAGTGCTCACCTATAAAACCCATAGGTTGGTCAACATTAATGTCTAGGGGACTGGGTTGTTGATGTAAGAGGAAGGAATGATGGGGGGGATCATCTCTAGAGTGATCTGAACTGATATGGGACTCTAGAGGTTCTTCTAAACAAGGAAGAATGATGGTAGTACAGTTGGAATGACTAGATGCACTATGAGGGTTGTGGATAATTGCTTCTCCTGGACTCTCAAATATGGGTTCCCCCTTACCCAAACATTGGGTGTCAATGTAATGGCCACAAGGTGTATGTGGTTTGAATGCATGTGTTCGATGTAAGGGAGGATAGATAAAGTTAGGGGTGGTGACTACTTCCATAATGTCTTCATCATAATAGAAGATGGGGTTACTAGTGGAAGAAGGACCACGTGGTGCGTCGAAGCTACCTGAATCATCATCATGAGAAGAGAGTTTCACATGTGCATCGTCACTGGGGGTGACGAAAGAACAAGTAGATGAAGGATCCACCGATGTTGAGCCCAAGGTGATTGCTGAAGGGAGGTCAAGCGAAACAGAAGGGGAAGTCCCAGGGGGGTCTTCCACCGTGGATCTCATGAATGATGATAGGTAGAGGATGGTGGACAAGGGTTTCGTCATCTTGACATCAGGAGGGGGAATGTCAATGGAAACAAGAAATTGACTATGGGTTTGATACAAGACAATTCAGGGAAATGATGGCTGACATGACTGACAACATCACACAAATCACACAGGGGGGGGTATGCTTTGGAGGGTGAGGAGGAGTGTGGTTTTTCGAGGTGACCTTGTCTTTAGGTGCCTTCTTGCAACCTTTGCCCCTCCCTCTTGAAGTTTTCACAATGGGAGTGGGTTCTCGTTGAGGTGGCTGAGGCATGGAAGCAAGGGGAGGGTTCATGGGGACCAGTTGAACTAGGGTCAAAGCAAGGTAAGGTTTGGGATGACCAAGCGGGATGGCGTCTAGTGGATCAATGTACCATAATGGTATCCCTAGGGTCAGGTTAGAAAGGGATAAGGTATCCATAACAGGTACCGAAAATACTCCATGAGGGGGACCTAGGAACGGTATCTGACCGGAGAGGTAATGGCTAGGCGGGATAGCTCCGAGATGGTTAAGGCCAGGAGGAACCATGCTAGGAGGGTAGAGAGGCTCATGGATACCAGTTGTAGATGAGGGGCCTTGATGAGGGAGTCCTAAAGGGTGCGTTGAGGTGCTAGGAGTAGGTTGCGGAGGGCGGGGCTATTGACTAGTTGAAGCGAGCTGCTTGAGGTTGGACCAGGACGATTGCATCATGTAAATTTTTGATGAGCTGGGATCAGAGACAGGAGGAGAAAGACTAGGGAAAGAACCAAGAAAATATGAGTCTTTGTAGAATCAAGGTGAAACACTAGTCAAAGGTTTGACAATTTGTTTAATGGCCACTGAAGAGATGATGGACTCAGGGGAGGTCTAAGACTTCGTTTCGTAATATGTCAACTAGTCGATGGTGGCTATCTTTCTGTTATGATGAAATCACATATTACGGTGAACCGCAGATGGGCAGTAGACATTGCATAAGTCTAGCTATGACCCAATAAAATGTTGTAATCTAAGGGGGCATCAATGAATTCTACGTCAACACAAAAAATCTTGCCTGCAAGAGTAATAGGACAACTGCGGAATAGGCCAATGGGATAGGAAGAGTGGCCATCCCATGCTCAAAGGGTGATAGTTGAAGGGGAAAACTCAGGAGATCCAAGTTGTTTCCAAACTGAAGTGGACATCACATATGTGGATGCCCCTGCATCAATGATACAACGGGAGACATTGGCATTCCAGATCTTGAAGGGGATTTGGAAGGCGATGGAAGCAGGAAGGGGAGGATGTTCTGAATGGTCAACATCAAACACAATCAAACGATCATCTGAAGGATCCACAGTGCCCATGGCAGTTATTAGAGATTTTCATTGTGAAGGGCATGACTGGAGGAGTTCCTGCATTGAGATGGCAATAGGCATTCCGCCAAATCATCTAATATACTAGACGAATGGGAAGCTTTTCCATAAGAAACATTTCGGCATAATGGTCCCTTTGGGATCGTGGTATGAACCTCTGCCTTAGGCTAAAGTATCAGTAAAGGACCATTGTTTGTCAAAAGAGGCTTTGTGGAACCTTAAGAAGGGGGCTTCGGGGCCGACGTAGCGAGAGGCTTGTTGTACTGATGGGACCGAGTCTGAAGGTTGAGGTCAATGGTAATGGGTTGGTCAGAGTTCATCATAAGAATCTGGTAATTAGAGGTACCAGATGGAAGAGGTTGAGTGGCCGCCTGACCTTCAGGGGATTGGGTAGCCATGAATCCTTGTTGGGGGAAAGGATTGGTAAACACAGTCGGCTAGACAGGTGCAGCATTGGGAGTAACTGAAGGGGAGGCTTGCTATCCTCGTGATGTTGCTTGAGTCTCCCACATCTGATGCATCTGAGGTAAAAGGGGACAATCGTGGGTGTAGTGACCATAGACACTGCAACAAGAACAAGGCTTATTCATGCAAACCAGCCTGTCCTGCTTGGGCTGAGTGTCCTGTTGTTGGTTAGCAATGTTAGGTGCATTCCCTTGGGGATTAGGTCCTAGATTACCTGGGGAATATTGATTTTGGGTGCATTTCCTCTTCTTTTTGGAAGTAGGAGGATTATTCACGCCCTGTTGTGCATACACCTACCCCTGGGGGGGTGGTGGCTGTTGTTGTGGGGATTGAGAAGGAAAGGGAGGTGGGGGTGCTAATGCTGGAGGAGCTAGAGCACCAGGCTGTGGATACAGATAATAAGGAGGTTGGGCAACATTGTGGTAAACAGGTTGGGAAAAAGTAGGAGGCATGTCGTATCCTGGATACATGCTACCGGGAGGGGGAAAAGTGTTGGAGGAGTTGGCCCCTCCCTGAGGGAAACCATAACCCATGGGAGGATGAGTGTACGAATGAGAAAGAGCTCCAATTATACCATCGGCGGTATGGGATGCCCCTAGTGCATTGGCATCACCAGGTCTAGGGATATCAGGTAAGATGGTATAAACATAACCAGACTGTACGTAGATCATGTCATATTTTAACGCAATCTGGAGAGCAGCTTCTTCGGTCTGAGTGAAATGAGATGCGACATATTTGCCGATAGAAGGAAAAATGGATCTACGAAACCAGTCCATGTATACACGATCTTCAAAGGTAGGGGCTTGACATAGACCCTTTCTTCTCCGCCATTCCTGGACATGATCGGATAGGAGGGTCGCAAACGATCGACGAAAAGAGGTCAAAAGTTTGGTATCAGTGTCATAACGAAGGGGAAGCTAGAAGTAAGACAAAAAAGCCTGGGAAAGAGTCACAAAAGTAGTATGAGAGGAGGAACCCTGGTCAACATACCACTTAGAAGCTTCTTAGTAAGCATACAATGGAACAACTGAAGACGGATAGAGTCATCGGTGATGGAATTTGACGAACACCCCATGTGGAAATATCGCACATGGTTTGTAGGATCTTCTCCAGAAAGACCTTCAAACTTGGGGATGTTGGAAGGGAGATTGGTTGGCATAGACGGACAACCAAGATCATGGTGTATGGGGTCTGTTGTGGTGGATTTTTCTCACGTGTGTACGAAATCGTACCAGCTTAAAGAGTGTGGTCTACTCTTTAAACTATTGGTAACAGGAAGAAAGTGGGGGATCTCAAAATCATAAAACTTAATGGAAATATTATGCTAAAGTATGCTCTAGTTAAACTAAAACTAAAACAAAAATACACAGAAGCTATATAGAGAGTCAAAATGATAATAATGCAAATGATGGCTCGATGGCCTCTTCTTATTAAACGTTTGAAATGGAGAAGAAATTTTACCCACTTGCCAAAGGGCCCCTAGGCAATGGCTCTAGGTCCTAATGCAATGATGTTGCCTTCCAAGCTCTGCCTCTGATGTAGTCTCCCTCTCTCTCTCTCTGCTGTGGTGGACTAAGATGTTTCATGGCCAACTATCGAGTCCTCTTTAGCTCTAGCTCCAGGTCACAAAAAATTCCGGTGTTGCTTGGGAAAATTTGGCCAGCATAACAATGTGATCACCATTTCTTCATATCTTGGTGGCTTTATATGGATGAGTTTTAAATCCTCCTTCCCTCTGTTGGTACATGATGGACAGTGACCCAAGGGAGAGGTGTGATTCCATTGTGTACTCAAATATTCTTTTGTGTGCTCACATAATGTCTAAGGAGGCACTAGTGACTGTCCTTAGGTAGCTTTCACATAAGGAGTAACTGTCCTTTGCTTGGTGTGGCCCCGGAAAGTGACTTTTTTCCATTTCTAGGAATGCGCGCTTATCGAGCAAAAAGGCGCACAAAAGGCACTCTTCTCGAAGGATAAAGTGAGCAATTCAGAATTTATGACTAGTTCAAATCTGATTTTCTCAAAACCTTAGAGATTTTAAATACTTCTTGATTCCATAATGTGTTCCTGTCTTGTAAATCCTTAGGCTCGACATTAATTGATGTCATCTTCTACTGTATGATTTTCCAGTTTTAACAGTTTCCCCTAATGTGTGAGGTCTAGGAAGAACTGTATAGTTGAAATACATTATAGATTCTTTTCTATATCGTACATAGAGAGAGAGAGAGAGAGAGAGAGAGAGAGAGGTCTGCGTGTATTTTGGAATTGACAACACCTTGCACCGTTTTCGAGATAACCATGGCCTAAGGGACCCTCTGCAAGCAGACAACATATACAACATATTAAAAAAATTTCAGTAAGGCAGGCATGTCCCTTTCTCATGATGTTATGGCTAGTTAAACAAAATGATAGATACATGTGCTGTCTGTGCCACTATTGTGGTAGTGATGCTGGTGGTTGTTGATGACGACTGCTGATGCCCTGAGGGGCGTTTTTTCTTTGACTATAGGTGGAATGTGGTACCCATGTGCATAATCTTGGTATGGCATATCACTATGCCATGTAGGCATATGTACTAGCTGGGACCTTCTCGTGTAAGCATTACTGTTAGAGACGCTTATGGAGGCACGGTTCTTCGATGGATCTAATCAAAGTGCAACGGTTGTAAGGTACGATACCATCGTGACATGAAAGCTTTTGCTGTGGTCAAATGTCAAGAGGATCAATGACATATGTGGACAATGATGTCTCCCACAGTGCCACCTGAGGATACCCCTTTGCATGGGGAGGGGTCATCCAAGGTACTGCTTCCTTTTTGGAAAAGAGGTGTCAAGGTCGACAAAAAGGAAGCCTTAATAGAACCATGGGTCGCCGACCTGAGGGATCGAGGACTTAGATGTGATGAGTTTAACATAGGCATGTTGGTGAGAGGTGACTGAAAATGGATGATGGGGATTCAGTGGCCCACGGTCGAAGTATATTTTCGCAGCTTGGCGGAAGTCATAGTTATTTATGAAGGGAAAAGCCCCTAGAGTCGGTAGGACTTCCAGGGTGGGTGTGAACCGGTTATGAATGTCGTGACGGTGCATGCGTAGGGGAGGGTGAAATACTTCAACCAAGGGAAATGGGGGACTGCTGCCATGGGAGAAAAGGTGAAATATGAGGGCGAAGTGGCGAAGGGCATCGTTTGTAGTCTTTGTACACTTACCAAAAGAATAAAATAATGGGGTTTGTGTTGGGTGTGGAGCCTGATTATCTTGTTTACTTTGTATCACACCATTGGACCCCTGTACCTTGAATGGGGCAGCAACGCTGCCCATAAATTAATCACTACCATGGGGGGTCTAGGGGGGGTGGCAGCGACTTTATGGAGCCTCCCCCCCTGGCGGGGGGTTTCGGGGGCAGCGCCCCCAAAGCTAAAAACAAATGTAAAATTTCCTTGTAAAAGTATAGTAATTTCTAGTCAATCTGGGCCGTTCATTAGGCGGATGATCTGACAGTAGAAGTTATATTTAGTTTAGGGTTTTTTTCCCTAGAAGGCAACCCCTCTCTTTGTATGAGGGTATTGTATTGTGGCTGTGTATTACATGTGTATTCTCTGAGCGGGAAACAGATAGGGAGACTGTGAGAGAGAACACAGGATATTACAGTGGATCTGCTGTAGGTTTTGTCTCTTCATTTTGCTGGATAATAGAAAGGAAGGACTGGCTATTCGGGGTGGACGTAGCCCAAAATGGGTGAACCACGTATATCTGTGTCTCTCTGGTTTTATGTGTTTTGTGTGCTTGTATTTTTTGCATATTTTATGTGTTGCATTGCTCTGTAATATATAATTTTCTAACAGTTTGGTTTGTAAAAAACACAGAGACGAGTACCCCAAAACATGAAAGAGGGTCCCTCACTGAAGGTGTGAGGATGGTGTTTTGCTGGGGGTAGGGGTCCAATTGGTTGGTCTCATGTGTGGTGTTGATGAAGCAGAAGATGTCACAGATGGGATTATGCTGATGGAGGTATGGTGGGCCAAATGCGATGCGCATAGGTGTGCTTTGAATCTGCTTGTACAACCTAGTCATCCGGGAAGGGGGTTTTGAGTTTGAATGGTAAACTTTACCTTACGCATAATAGATGGATGGGCATGGGGTGCTTCTTGGATTGAAATGGTATGGCCATGGCATCACTTGTGGGGTGATATATGGTCTATTTTGGATGATGATCTCCATGGAGGGGATGCTCTATCGACCAATGCGGACGTTTATCATATGCAGGGTGAGGTGACAATAAATGTGCTCAGGTATGAGGGCCCTATGGTTTATTTCTGATGGAGAAATGATGTCAGGATATGCAAATTTTCTGGGACTCTATCATGCTGAGGGTAGAATGATACCTACTCTGGAACTTTCAGTGAATGGTGTTGTGAACGGTTTGCAGTTTCTACCTGCAAAAACAACTACCTCAAGTGAAAGCATCTTCTTTTCATCAAATATTATTGAAAGACATGAACTTTAGAAAGGAATATCGGAGGGTACATACCTGCTAGCACTAAAAAAAGTATTTTTCCTGGAAAGTGGATGTGTGACATCGCTTTTGTTCATCATGGAATACTGATGATGGTGCAACTTGCAATTTTCAGAATTGACCTTCTAATCTCCTGTTATTGACCTCTGAACTTCTGGAAAAGGGTGATAAATATGGGATTATGGCCCTAATCTTATTCATTTATAATTGATGATTTTTGGGAGATCAAAGGTGGTTACAGAGCCTTTATTTCCGTTGCGATCCACCTGTGTACCAGGGATTAGCGATATTATGCTGAGGTAACTTTCATGACGTCCTGCATTTCAATTTTTTTAGTTTGATGGTGCCGGGGGCCGTACACATTGGATTTGTACGGCCTCAAAGGGAATTTTTTCCCTATATTGCACGGTCGATCTAGGAAAATAGGCATCCCTCTTATGCGCATTTTTTAGGGACAGACAGGCGAGGGCGCATTGTTCCCTCCTTTTTGCGTGCAAGGGCGCGCCTGTCTGAGAGACAGACGTGCAAAGGGTAGGGTGTTGCAAAAACTTGGGTTTTTGTCCCTTTTGATTTTTTTCTCTGTATTGATGGGTACCTGTTGCTTGGTAGGTTAGTGTGGAGAGAGGGAGATTGGCTGTAGATCCAGACCACTCTAGCTACTGATGCTAGGGTGCACCGTCAGTTGGCCGCATGGGGCCTTCTGAAATTTGCTGACAACGAGTTTCTTCGGTCTCAAGATTGATTGTTATGTTACATTGTTTCTTGGGAGTTCGTACTGCGGGGGAAGAACTTTATTATCCATTCAGAGATGGATATATACTTCATGATTCGGTTACTACCTCAGGGTGAGGCACTGAGGTATCCACTCCCTGCTGGGAGAGTGAACCTAAAAAGGTTCCGAAGAAGGCATTGCTGTGGTATGCCTCTTACTGAGGGGTGCATCAATATTGCATTAGTGACAGATGTGGCCAAGAAGTGTGCTCTGGCCATTATTGTGTGACTGGCGGGGTCATTTGCTTCGCATCGGGCAATCTGGCCCACAGCTGGGAGTGTTACGCCATTTCAGGAACAGGCATTTTTTCGATTTCGCCCACTTCTATTTTGATGGTATGGTGTCGCAATTGAACAGGGTCCAATGTGGATCCAATTCATTTACGTATGCTAGCATATTGTGCAACATTATGTATGATAGGGTGGTGCTGTTGAGGCTCGTTGTGGCAGTGCCTATTATGGGGCTGCAGGAGCCACGCATGAGGAGGTGGGTTCTGGTGATGGCACGTGGCAGTGGTGGCATGGTGGGTCATTATTGGAAAGACACGACAGATGCATGGTTTGAGGCCGACCCACATATTTTTTTTCCATACCCGTATGCGGGGATGGACTTTCAGGTTGATCCAGATATCGGTCTCCCTTTTGGTTATGTTTGGGGTCCTGCAGGTATGTGCTATATTCTTTTGCATTTGTTCTATTTTTTATGTACTTATGTGTTTTGTTTTTTACACTAAAATTTTGTTGGTTACTCATGCAGGTGTTGGCGATGTGGGATGCCCAGTGGGCTGACTGGTGGGTCATGATCCTCCGCCATGACCTCGGGGTGGTCAGGGGGGAGGTGGCATAGGTGGACCAGGTGGTGGTGCCGATGGACCTAGCGGGGATGGTGCCAGCCCTTCTAGTGAGGGTAGTAGCTCGACTGTAGCTGAGGTAGTGGCCGAGCGAGCTCGTGAAAATGCGGCTGAGGCATGCATTGCAGTACTTGTGGCTCATGTGGTTGTTCTAGAGGACATCCGGGGTCGAGTGGACTGCGTGACCTAGGGGATGCCTGCTTGAGGTTTCATGGATGACTTCGAGGATTTTTGGCTAGAGACAGTGATGGCCCGTAAGAGGGATTATCGGCCCACTCTATGATGGGTAGCTATTGCAGTGGCGACAGCAGCTCCGATGGTGGCACCAGAAGCAGTGGTGGGCCCAAGTGCTCCTCTTGAGGGGGCACCCCCCTAGAGTAGTTTTGTACACAAGGAAAGCACTCGTTATGAGGATGCTTCCCTTATTTTTCATGACCTTTGTATCTTTGGGCTAGCCAATGGGCCACCGATACTATTTTTTGTACTCAGATACACATATTTATATATATATATATATGAGAGATCTTTTTGCAGCTCTACATGGTGTGCTATCTATTTCAGTTTATGTATTTTGTGCTATGCTGATAGATGTCTATGTTTTTTGTTTTTGATGTATGATGGCTTATTCGAGATGAATTCTAGTCTAGGATATTGTTAGATATGCAATCAGCTACTTGGTTTTGATTCCTTGATACATGTGAAAATGTAATGTAATCAAATTGTCTGCTTAATATTTTGGCATGCAAATATTTTCTAAACAGGTTTGGGCCTCTGGTTTCAAATTTTTGTTTTAACTGCGATACTACTAACTGGGAACTGAGGTAGATATGCATATGGCAGATTCCCTCATGGAGGGCCTCGCACATAAGTCTGATAACGGCGTCATATTCTGCCTGATTGTTTGTTGCTGATCCGATGCACACGCTGTTTGAATACAATTGTTAGTATGAATCTTTATTCGAAGGGTACGAAAAAATACCACTTTAGCCATGCATAAATTAAGACCTAACAGCGGAAATGACTACTAATATCTTCATATCTGCAATTAGATGATCAAGACAAATGCTGCAAAAATCTAGATCTATGCATTAGAAGACATTAAACAGTAGAAAAATAAGATTTACTCCATAGATCCAATAGAAAAGACAAGAATATATTCAATGGATATTTTTATTAATGGCACCTCGGAGTAAAACACAAGAGGGTGTTCCCTGTTCTCCTCAATGGGATGGGTTCTTGTGAGTCCTCAACACTTCAGATTTAGAACTTCTCTCTCTTGATGGTGTAGAAAAACCAAACAAAAATGGAAAAGTATGACTATGATTATGGATCAATAGGAAGACCAATTGATGAGATCCAGAGTGATATTTAGGCAACAAAAGGTGACAAATGAATGGGAAAACCCTTCTATTTATAACAAAATATTGAGTTAGTCTAGAGATTGTTGCATAATTAAAATATTATTAACCAAATCTAGATCCAACTTTTATGGAATATTTTATTATATTTGTTGGAGGGAAAAGGTATTTGACTTGAGTCAAATCCCTTTATTTGTAAATAATAAATAAATAAATGATTTATTTATCATTTTAAGGATGTGATTAAGTAATAATAAATAAGTAAATGATTTATTTATTATTTTAAGGATATGGTTGAGTAATAATCAAATAAATAATGATTTATTTAATTATTTAAGGGTGAATTAGTCATATTTAACAAATAATATTATCTAAATAAGATTTAAACAATTATTCTTTAGAAAATAATAAGATAAATAATGAATTATCTAGTTAATTTCCTTGTTTTTGGATAAATATAACCTGAAATAGTAATTAAACTTCTGTTTAACTAATTATTTCTTGAGGAAAATAAAAAAAAAATGTATATTTATTTAATATTTCCTTATGGGGTTTCCTATTTAGACCATAAAAAACTTAATAAAGGTGATTTACTAAGTTATTTTCATAGTGAAAGAAATTTTACTTGGAGTAAAATTGGTCTTACATGGTGTACTTGGGTCCATTTAATGATAATAGGTTAGAAGACCAAAAAATGGTGTAACAGATTGACCCCCAGCGTGCAAGCGTTAGGAGCTAATCGTATGACCGAAGTACGTTGTAAGAACTCAATCACTAGACATCGGAGGGGAAGTTAAAGAGAGAGAAGTATAAGGTAAACCAAAGTGCTGAAAGAACTAGAGCCTGAGGAGGTGACTTGCATGTGCAACAAGTCTTTGTCAGTGAGTACCTGCTATAGGCGGCGAGGGAGGCATACCTATGCCCGCCGAGACAATAGTACAAACAACAAGGCACCCGGAAAACCATGGAACGCAATGATAAAGTATATGTTGGCGTAAACATGAGCCAGATAAATAAGAAGATAATGAATCCCACATACATATTGTGCTTGGATAACAGCCAGGACTTTGAACAATAATATCTAAGTACATGAGATATAAATACAACCCAGATGCCCCTGCAAATAGGAAAGGGCTCTAAAAATCTGACTGATACATGCAAACAAAAAGGTGCTGCAAGTGGCTGAGGCCGAAATCATCTAATGTATGGAGCTACATCGAAGGCTGTGATGAAGAGGTCATCTGAGTGTGTGGGGGGCTACCTATAGGGCAACCCCCTCATGAGGGTTGAGACTTCTCACACACACCCAGGAATCACTGATGTCAACTGCTGCATCACTGAGCAATCAAGTATACAGATCTCGATCATGCTGAAAGCAGCTAGAGCTTAGAAACAATCAATTCAAAGGGTAATAAGGAGTCCCTTTACCTGATCCGAGGCACCAAACAAGAGTGGAAGTTGGAACCAAGGTACATCGCCCTATAGACCTGTCTTTTGGGATGAATGAGACGATGTCGAAAGAAGGAGGTCCGCCATAGGTGAGGCAATAAGGGATCCTCAACTAAGGCATGAGAGAAAATAGTAGAGTGACTGATATACTGACACCAATGATGATGATGAAATGGGGGGGACTGAGTAGCAAACGGATGACTTCCCTTGTTAGAGCATAAATGGCATGGATGACCTGGCAGCGACTGACACAATATCATGAGGGATAGGGGACAGTAGGACTGAAGGTCATAATAAGACATGATAGAGGGACCAATCAATGAATGATGGAGGAATATGGCGACATGTAAAGGGACTTGGGATAGACTCCATGAAAGCAATGATGACTCCACTCAGATGCTCTAAATAAGGGTGACTCGATGGTGCTGCCATATATGTAAAGGGTCCAATGGGGACCATAAAAGCGTGAGTACAAGATGGTAACTCATGACGAAAGTCGACACGAGCGTGGACAAGTATGGAGGCAACATGGTGCCCCCAGTATGAGTGTTGCAAGTGAAGAAATTCGATTTTGAGGAAGGGTGAAGTGGCGCTTCTTGGAAAAAATGTGTCTTGGTGAAGAATCAAATCAAAAAATATGATGGATACCCATTTGAGGGCTTGGTGAGATCTTTCCAATGGTATATATGGTTTGTCAAATTGAGCTATTTTTTGGTCGCAATAAGCGAAAGAAAAACGAGGGGTTTTCTTTTAATAAGGCATTTTCCTTCCAAATTCACTTATTTTCCGGTGGAGCTATGGTGAATATCGTGGGGAGAGGAGGACTTAAATCTTGCGATAATGGTTGAGGATAAATCGACTATTGGAATTTGAGATCTATCAGTTGTAGGTAAAAGGCCTAACCCTACTCTTTCATTTCGGTGGATTGAAATTTCACTTTAGGTTCCCAGAGCTCATGAACAGGCGAGGTCGCACTTTTTGGGGTCTGTTCTGTAACCTGGGTAGCAGGTTCTGGGCAGGAAAATGTGACCTGTCCTAGGAAATGACCTGAACAGTGTGACCTGTCAGAAAAAGGGGGTTTTCAGCGCTGTTTTTGGCTGAGATCTAGGATTTTTATGGATGAGGGGCATAGGTGCCCCCAAGCATGTTGTGGAAATGCCAAAATGTATTTAGAAAAAGGGAAATTTAAACACAATTTAATGATGTGGTGCGCCATTTGGTTTCGGTGTGATTGCGCAGTTTGAGAAAGGAAATAGACGATTACCAATCTCTTTTGACACTGCATATGTGAATCAAATGGAATTTAAGTTTCTAGGTTGGCACACATGGTGCTAATATCCCAAAGATAGTATTTGGGATAATGAACTGATGTTCTCCCAAAAAACCTATAGTTTTTCAACCAGAATGTCTAGGAGACTGGGTTGCTGATGAAAAATGAAGGAATGATGAGGGGTATCATCCCTAGAGTGATCTTGAAGTGACATGGGACTCTAGAGGTTCTTCTAAATGTGGAAGAATAATGTGACTAGAGTCGTCATGCCTAGATTCAGTAGGAGAGTGTTGAAGAATTGCTTCTCCTAGTCCCTCTGATATGAGTGCCCATTTTACCCAAACATTGGGTGTCAATGTAATGGCCACACAATGTATGTGGTTCAAATGCCTGAATTAGACGTAAGGGGGAATAGATAAAGTTAGTATTAGTGGCTACTTCCATAATTTCATCTTTGTAATAGGAGATGGGGTGACTGATCAAAGAAATACCACCTAACCTAGCGAGGTGACCTTTCTCTTCCTCATGGGAGGAGAGGTTTGCATGTGCATTGTCACTAGGGGTGACAGAGGAGGAAGCAGACAAAGGATCTGCCGATGTTGAGACTAGGGAGGGTTCTAAGGGGAGGTCAGGTGAAACATCACGGGAGGTTTCATCGAGGACTTCGGATCAAGGACCCGTGATCTCAACATCATAAGGGGGAATGTGAATGGGAGCATATGTGTCTTCTGGTATTGCCGAAGCAAGATGGGAGAATAAGGGAGCGGTTGACTCATGGCGCTCAGCCTCAAATTGGTGTAAGGATTCTAAAGAGTAACGATACTCTTCGAGGTGAGGGAAAAAGTGAGTGTAATGGCCATGGAAATCACTCAAGGCACAAGGGTGATTTGTGCGCAATGGTTTGAGTTTCGGGATTGAATCGGGTATAGTGATATATACCTCTGGGATATTGGATTTTGGAAACGTCTCGTTGACCATGGACTTGAGGTCAGGCAACTCTGGACACAATTATAACAACATATAGACATGTAACATATAGTTATGTCAACTCATAAACGTCATTCTATCTAGATTCCAATCATCAGTGCATGACCATATCAACTACACATACCATGACCTTATTCATGAAAACAACAACCATACCATTTTACACTTGACAACACATAAGAACTTGACATGTATAAAAAACACATAACCAGTCATGAACTCATGACGACACATTTCAAAACAACACCATCAGCCTCCCATGGCGGCATCACTCCCACCATGGCCAACACCATGCAGATGCAGCAAGTACATAAACCACAAGGATGTGAAAACACATATGAAACTAACATAAATGCATGACCAACACACCGTCCATCTAGTATGAGAGGTTAACCATGCACAGATACTACTCTGTAACACCCTCCTCCCACATCTACCCATGTAAACAACCAATCGGGATAAACATGTGACGAAGAGTTACTATGATCTGATTCAATCTCCCAAGTCCCCTTAAGGAAGTGGAACCGATACCACACAACAAAACATGCCTTCTACACATGCTACAGGACACCCAGGAGCCATCCCAACCTTCCAGGAGGCCAGCCCCTACAACAAACTAGCATTTTCATGCATCAATTCCCCAATCTCTCCCTTGAAATTGGCAAGAGTTGGACTAGGACCCTCTAGTCGCACACACAACATGGGTATTCATGTGACTAGGGACTTTCCCCAGTATCCCTGAGTCTTCAATCCTGATTTTTGTGCCAAATTTTCAACCCTAGAGCCTAGGTAACTACCCAAAATCTCATGACACTTTTAGAACTGAAATATAGCATCGAAATAATAATGTAAAAGCAAATACTTGAACAAGGACTTGACTAGAACCCTACTATCCATGACAATAATTTCATCAAACATGTCACAAACATGTAATCTATAGGTTTAAAAAACATATCTAAGCATAGGGGTCTCATACTTATCTGAGAATCGCTAAGAAGCATTTATTCCTCCTCTCATTAACTAAATTATCATCTATTTGGTCATAGATACAATTTTCATTTACTTACAACTCAAAAAATGATGAGAGCCATACATCATCTTGATCATAAAACACATTCATAACTAGCACATAAACAACAGAAATGAAAATCACATAACATCCATATAAGCCACATAATAACAATCATATTTACACATCAATACAAGAGGAAAAGAGCTCTTATTTCCATAAGAAAAATGAAACCAATTCTGGGACTTCCATGTTCCACTTGACCATAGACATGGTTGAGCCAATTCTCTCTCCATCCAGTCACCCTTGTGCCATATTACAAGCTTGAATTTTTCATCTCATAGAACTCATCAATCAAAACCAAGCCAGGGATTCGAGAGGCCAAACTACCTCAACCCTCATCCAACTATTCTGCCTCATATTCAGACATAACTAACCATAACCATATTTGTCTCTACCTAATTTTTCCATGGATCTAGAGAATTTGTTCTGACCAGGGCTTCAAGTACTAGTAACTCAACCCACAACTGTCATCGGGCTTCCATAGAATTTTTCCAACCAGGTATTCAAGGACGAGTTTCTCAACCCACCAAGGACTTCCAGAGTGTTTGTCCAACCAAGGCTTCTAAGACTAGTAACTCAACCCAAGTTGTTATAGGGCTTACATAGCGTTTCTGAAACCATGTCTTCCAGGAATTAATAACTCAACCCATGGCCAGAGGCACATGAGAACCAACTGGAAAAACAAGAAATGAAAGGAACCCACGACACCATGGCTATCCAGGAAATGGAAAGGCTTGGAAAATCCACTGTCAAACCAAGAAATCCTCCATGCCAATGACATATCATAACTAAGCAACCACGTGCATATTCCATGCATGCCAAAACTAGTGATTAAAACATACATGCAAATATACCTTTCCTAATGGGTTTGAAGTCTTATTGAACTAGATTTTGAGCGAGGGGAATCTGTTCAACTGGTCATATCTGTTGGCTCAAAATTTGAGAGCCCATGTAGCACAAGCCCAAAATTCTCCCAAGGGAGAGCAAGCAAGGCTTTATATGTATTCATATTTACTAGATGCAATATGTGCATAGAATTAGTTTACTGGCATGAATTGGACATGGACACCATGAGATAATTCCATGCATATATATTGTAAAATTCTTTCGGATTGTAGTCATCTAACAGTAATCGAAAAAATAAATGAGAATTTCATCATTCCGCTTTACAAAATCATCTTTGAAGAATAACCCCCTTGCATGTCCAATAGAGAAATGGAGGAAGTAAAAGATATCAAAGATTGGTTTTCCATCACTAGATGACATATTCCTTAGAGTGTTCAGTGGAGAGAAGTCATCACATGTTTTTCCAATGTATGCCACCGACTAGCTTGTCATGCAAGAAGTGTCATATCATATCACCACAGGGTTGTTAGCAACTTTGCACAGGAAGAAGAATGCACCTTGGCCAACTCTTACTATAAAAATTACATTATACGAGATAAAGAACTTGAAAGTTGCAGAAACCAAGGGAAAGGAGATAGTGACGTTTTCATTTGGTACTCGATAATTTAATCCATATGATTCTCATAGAATTTAAGAATACCATTGTGCAAGAATTTACTTTCAATGGCTCAATGAGGCATTCCATTGGCCAGAGGAGGATCCATGGAAGAATTTCTACAATGATTCCAATCCCCATGAGAAATCCAGTTTAGAAGGGACTTCACATGCCACTCTGTAGAAGTAAATAACTATGGAAGCATCACCAGCAGAAGGAAACAACCCCGTACAGGATAAGAGAAAGAGAAAGGTTGTTGATAGTTTAAGGGATAACAAAGCTATAAGGACGTGATTAAGTAATAATAAATAAATAAATGATTTATTTATTATTTTAAGGATATGGTTGAGTAATAATCAAATAAATAATGATTTATTTAATTATTTAAGGGTGAATTAGTCATATTTAACAACGAATATTATTTAAATAAGATTTAAACAATTATTCTTTAGAAAATAATAAGATAAATAATGAATTATCTAGTTAATTTCCTTTTTTTGGGTTAAATATAACCAGAAATATTAATTAAACTTCTGTTTAACTAATTATTTCTTGAGGAAAATAAAAAAAATGTATATTTATTTAATATTTCCTTATGGGGTTTCCTATTTAGACCATAAACAACTTAATAAAGGTGATTTACTATGTTATTTTCATAGTGAAAGCAATTTTACTTGGAGTAAAATTGGTCTTACACGGTGTACTTGGGTCCATTTAATGATAATAGGTTAGAAGACCAAAAAATGGTGTAACAGATTGCTTGCCAGCATGCAAGCGTTAGGAGCTAATCGTATGACCGAAGTACGTTGTAAGAACTCAATCACTAGACATCGGAGGGGAAGTTAAAGAGAGAGAAGTATAAGGTAAACGAAAGTGATGAAAGAACTAGAACCTGAGGAGGTGACTTGCAGGTGCGACAAGTCTTTGTCAGTGAGTACCTACTATAGGCGGCAGAGGAGGCATACCTACGCCCACCAAGGCAATAGTAAAAATAACAAGGCATCCGGAAAACCATGGAATGCAATGATAAAGTATATGTTGGCATAAACATGAGCCAGATAAATAAGACGATAATGAATCCCACATACATATTATGCTTGGGATAATAGCCAGGACTTTGTACAATAATATCTGAGTATATGAGATACAAATACAACCCAGATGCCCCTGCAAACAGGAAAGGGCTCTAAAAATTTGACTAATACATGCAAACAAAAAGGCACTGCAAGTGGTTGAGGCTGAAATCATCAAATGTATGGAGCTGCATCGAAGGTTGTGATGAAGAGTTCATCCGAGTGTGTGGGGGGATACCTATAGGGCCACCCCTTCATGAGGGTTGAGACATCTCACACACACCTGAGAATCACTGATGTCAGCTGCTGCATCACTGAAAAGTCGAGTATACGGATCTCGATCATGCTGAAAGGAGCTGGAGCTGAGAAAAAATCAAGTCAAAGGGCAACAAGGAGTCCCTTTACCTGATCCGAGGCACCAAACAAGAGTGGATGTTGGAACCAAGGTACATCGCCCTCTAGACCTGTCTTCTGGGATGAATGAGCTAATGTCAACAGAAGGAGGTCCGCCATAGGTGAGGCAATAAGGGATCCTCAACTAAGGCATGAGAGAAAATAGTAGAGTGACTGACAGACTGACACCAATGATGATGATGAAATGGGGGGGACTGAGTAGCAAACGGACAACTTCCCTTGTTAGAGCATAAATGGCATGGATGACCTAGCAACGACTAACACAATATCATGAGGCATAGGGGATAGTAGGGTTGAAGGTCATAATGCGACACGATAGAGGGACCAAGCAATGAATGATGGAGGACTATGGCGATATGTAAAGGGACTTGGGATAGACTCCATGAAAGCAATGATGACTCCACTCGGATGCTCTAAATAAGGGTGACTCGATGGTGCTGCCACATATGTAAAGGGTCAAATGGGGACCATAAAAGCGTGATTACAAGATGGTAACTCATGATGAAATTCGACATGAGTGTGGACAAGTATGGAGGCAACATGGTGCCCCCAGTATGAGTGTTGTAAGTGAAGAAATTCGATTTTGAGGAAGGGTGAAGTGGCGCTTCTTGGAAAAAATGTGTCTTGGTGAAGTATCAAATCAAAAAAGCTGATGGATACCCATTTGAGCGCTTGGTGAGATCTTTCCAATGGTATATATGGTTCGTCAGATTGAGATACGTTTTGGTCGCAATAAGTGAAAGAAAAACCAGGGGTTTTCTTTTAATAAGGAATTTTCCTTCCAAATTTACTTATTTGTCGGTGGAGCTATGGTTAATGTCGTGGGGAGAGGAGGCCTTAAATCTTGCGATAATGGTAGCAGATAAACCGACTGTTGGAATTTGAGATCTATCAGTTGTAGGTAAGAGGCCTAATCCTACTCTTTCATTCGGTGGATTGAAATTTCAGTTGAGGTGCCCAGAGCTCGTGAACAGACGAGGTTGTAGTTTTTGGGGTCTGTACTGTGGCCTGGGTAGTAGGTTCTGGGCAGAAAAATGCGACCTGTCCCAAGAAATGACCTGAACAGTGGGACCTGTCAGAAAAAGGGGATTTTTAGTGCTGTTTTTGGCTGAGATCTGGGATTTTTATAGATGAGGGGCACAGGTGCCCCCAAGCATGTTGTGGACATGCCAAAATGTATTTAGAAAAAGGGAAATGTAAACACAGTTTAATGATGTGGTGCGCCATTTGGTTTCGATGTGATTGAATAGTTTGAGAAAGGAAATAGACGATTACCAATCTCTTTTGACACTGCAAATATGAATCAAATGGACTTTAAGTTTCTAGGTTGGTACACATGGTGCTAATATCCCAAAGATAGTATTTGGGATAATGAACTGATGTTCTCCTAGAAAACCTATAGGTTTTTCAACCACAATGTCTATGATACTGGGTTGCTGATGAAAAATGAAGGAATGATGAGGGGTATCATCCCTAGAGTGATCTTGAAGTGATTTTGGGACTGTATAGGTTCTTCTAAATGTGGAAGAATAATGGGACTAGAGTTGTCATGACTAGATTCACTAGGAGAGTGTTGAAGAATTTCTTCTCCTGGTCCCTCCAATATGAGTGCCCCCCTTACCCAAACATTCGGTGTCAATGTAATGGCCACATAGTGTACGTGGTTTGAATGTCTGAGTTCGATGTAAGGGGGAATAGATAATTCAGGATTGGTGGCTACTTCCATAATTTCATCTTTGTAATAGGAGATGGGGTGACTGATGGAAGAAATACAACCTAACGTGGCAAAGTGACCTTACTCTTCCTCATGGGAGGAGAGGTTTACATGTGCATCATCACTAGGGGTGACAGAGGAGGAAGCAGACAAAGGATCTGCCGATGTTGAGACTAGGGAGGGTTCTAAGGGGTGGTCAAGTGAAACATTAGGGGAGGTTTCATCGAGGACTTCCGACCAAGGACCCATGATCTCGAATCATAAGGGGGAGTGTGAATGGGAGCATATGTGTCTTCTGGTATTGCCGAAGCAAGATGCGAGAAGAACGGAGTGGTTGACTCATGGCGCTCAGCCTCGAATTGGCATAAGGCTTCTAAAGAGGAATGATAATCTTCGAGGCGAGGGAAAAAGTGAGTGTAATGGCCATGGAAATCACACAAGGCACAAGGGTGATTTGTGTGCAATGGTTTGAGTTTCAGGATTGAATCGGGTATAGTGATATATACCTCTAGGATATTGGATTCTGGAAACGTCTCATTGACCATGGACTTGAGGTGAGGCAACTCCAGAAAAGTATGGGTGGCATGGTCGAAAACATCACACATAGCACACTAGGTGATATGCTGTGGAGGCCAAGAAGGGGCAGGGTTTGTCGGGGTGGCCTTGTCCTTTGATGACCTCTTGTGAACTTTTACCTTCTTACCCGAAGCGGTCGCAATGGGAGGTGGTTCCTGTTGAGGTGAATGAGGCACTGTTGCAGTGGAAGAATTCATAAGGACCGGTTGAACCAAGGTCAAAGCAAGATAAGGTTTAGGCTAACCAGGCAGGGTAACAGCTAGAGGATCGAGGTACCAGATGGGAATCCCAAGAGTCAGGTTAGAAAGAGAGAGGGTGGCTATAACAGGTACAGTGTACACTCCTGGTGGGGGAGCTAGGAATGGTATTTGACCAGAAGGGTAATGACTAGGCAGGACAGCTCCAATATGGTTGAAGCCTGGAGGAACTGTACCCGGAGGATAAAGGTGCTCATGAGTACCAGCTGAAGGTAAAGGGCCAGGAGAAGAAGGTTCAGAAGGCTGATTAGAGGACATCATGAAAATCTGGTAATCGGGGGAACTAGATGGAAGAGGCTGAGTGGAAACCTGTCTTTCAAGTGGTTGGGTAGCCACAAATCCTTGCTAAGGGAAAGGATCAATAAGCATGGTCGATTGACTAGGTGCAAGGCTGGGAGGAATGGTTTGTTGTCCTCTCAAAGTTGCCTGAGACTCCCATAGTTGTCGCATCTGTGGTAGAAGGGGACAATCATGCGTATAATGACCATAAACACCACAACATGAACAGGGCTTGTTCATACGAAGAGGCCTATCCTTATTGGACTGAGTGCCTTGTTGTTGGTTTGTGGTGTTAGGAACATTACCTTAATTAGGTCCATGAAAACTAGAGGCAGCTTGATTTTGATTGCCTTTCCTCTTCCTCTTTGAGGGAGGAGGATTAGTTGTGCCCTGTTGTGCATACACCTGCCCCGGAGGGGGTGGTGGTTGTTGTTGCGGGGGTTGAGAAGGCAAGGGAGGGGGAGGTGCTAGTGCTGGAGGAGCTGAAGCACCAGGTTGTGAATACAGATAATAATAAGGTTGGGCAGCAGTGTGGTAAACAGGAGGTTTGGCAAAAGGAGGAGGCATGTTGTATCCTGGATACATGCTACCGGGAGGGGGAAAAGTGCCGGAGGTGTTGGCCCCACCCTGAGAGAAACCATAGCCCATGAGAGGTTGAGCATACGAATTAAAAAGAGCTCCAACGATACCGTCGGCGGTGTGAGATGTCCTAGGTGCATTGGCACCACCAGGTCTGGGAAGATCAAGTAGGATGGTATAAACATAACCTGACTGAGCGTAGATCAGGTCATATTTTAACACAATTTGGAGAGCGGCTTCTTCAGTTTGAGGAAATTGTGATGCGACATATTTCCCAATAGGCGGCAAGAGAGTTCTAAGGAACCAGTCCATGTAGACATGGTCCTCGAAGGGAGGGGCTCGACATAGGCTCCTTCGTCTCCGCCATTCCTGAACATGTTTGGATAGGCGGGTCGCAGATGATTGACGGAAAGAGGTCAAGAGCTTAGTATCCGTGTCGTAACGAAGGGGAAGCTGGAAATAAGATAAAAAATCTCGAGCTAGAGTCGCAAAGGTGGTATGAGAGGAAGGGGCCTGATCAACATACCACTTAGAAGCTTCCCCTGTAAGTGTTCGTTGAAACAACCGAAGACAAACATAGTCATCGGTAATGGAATTAGATGAACACCACATGTGGAAAGATCGAATATGGTTTGAAGGATCTTCTCCAGTAAGACCTTCGAACTTTGGGATGTCTGAAGGGAGCTTGGTTGGCATAGCAGGCCAACTAGTGTCATGGTGTATCAGGTCATTTATCAACTGGTCAAGATCGGGGAGGCCGAGGTCTGCCATGAAAGGGAGCAAGGGTGCTACCGGGGTAGTGTCCATGTTGGTCCCACTAGTGGTATTCCCGGCAGGAGGGCTGGGGTTACCACCAGTGTTGGGTCCTGCACCAAACATGGTGAAGGTGAAAGGGGGGGAACCGAAGGTGGAATGGGAAGGAGAACCTGAAGGACCAGAAGAAGAGTCGGAGTGCGGACTCGGTTGAGGACTAACTGGAATCCTCTGTGGAGGAGTAAGTCTCCCTACCAAAACTGAGGATGAAGGCCAAGAAGGTTCCGAGATGAACACCTTGGTGGTGCAATGGTGATGATGCAAACACGACACAAGGGAAAAAGAGACCAACAAGGGTAGGGAGGTGCAGGATCAATTGATTACAATGTCGAAACAAGGGCAAAGAGGTGCAAGATCAAATGATTTCAATTTTTTAGAGTCTTTGCTTGGCGATGTCAACCAAGCCCTTTTTCGCTTAGGGGGTGTGTGTAAAAGTGTGTAAATTTTAATTTTTAAACCCATATATTTGTAGAGAAAAATAAAAAAATGTGTTGTAGAGTTGTGAATAAACCTACATATGACAGTATATAGGCCTGCAAAACAGAAAATAAACAGCTAACAATGCAATAATCTAAACCCAAGGAGGTGGGTCTCTCAACAATTAGTCTATAGGTGAGAAAAAAACTAATTTAAACACACTAAAAAAGGCTAATAGATCTTGGGTCAAGAGGGATAGACATCTAAAAGACAAAATTTTCTAGAAAGTGGTGCAGAAAACAACAACAAATCAGAGGAAAATTGTTGTTAAAAGAGGTGGCGAAAGGCTATCTCTAGGAGGGAAGCGAAAGAGAAATCCTAGGGTTTGAAGCAGCTGGATATGCAAGGATCAGAAAAATGACAGCGGTCGTAATGGTAAACCCATGTGGAGTCACCAGTTGTTAGTATGAATCTTTATTTGAAGTGTACGAAAAAATACCACTTTAGCGACACATAACTTATAGCCCTAACAGCAGAAATGACTGCTAATATCTTCAGATCTACAATTAGATGAGCAAGACAAATGCTGCAAAAATATAGATCTATGCATTAGAAGACATTAAATAGTAGAAAAATAAGATTTACTCCATAGATTCAATAGACAAGACAATAATATATTCAATGAATATTTTTATTAATGGCACCTCAGAGGAAAACACAAGAGGGTGTTCCCTGTTCTCCTCAATGGGATGGGTTCTTGTGAGTCCTCAACATTTCAGATTTAGAACTTCTCTCTCTTGATGGTGTATAAAACCCAGACAAAAATGGAAAAGTATGACTATGATTATGGATCAATAGGCAAACCAAGTGTTCAGATCCAGAGTGATCTTTAGGCAACAAAAGGTGACAAATGAATGGGAAAACCCTTCTATTTATAACAAAATATTGAGTTAGTCTAGAGATTGGTGCATAATTAAAATATTATTAACCAAATCTAGATCCAACTTTTATGGAATATTTTATTATATTTGTTGGAGGGAAAAGGAATTTGACTTGAGTCAAATCCCTTTATTTGTAAATAATAAATAAATAAATGATTTATTTATCATTTTAAGGATGTGATTAAGTAATAATAAATAAATAAATTATGTATTTATCATTTTAAGGATATGGTTGAGAAATAATCAAACAAATAATGATTTATTTAATTATTTAAGGGTGAATTAGTCATATTTAACAAAGAATATTATTTAAATAAGATTTAAACAATTATTCTTTAGAAAATAATAAGATAAATAATGATTTATCTAATTAATTTCCTTGTTTTGGGTTAAATATAACTGGAAATATTAATTAAAATTATGTTTAACTAATTATTTCTTGAGGAAAATAAAACAAATGTATATTTATTTAATATTTCAATTATGGGGTTTCCTATTTAGACCATAAACAACTTAATAAAGGTGATTTACTAAGTTATTTTCATAGTGAAGAAAATTTTACATGGAGTAAAATTGGTCTTACATGGTGTACTTGGGTCCATTTAACGATAATAGGTTAGATGAACAAAAATGGTGTAACAACAGTGGTGATCGGTTAGTGTGGTAGATGACACAGGCGGCTACAACTAAGTTTTGAGACCATCTCGTTGCACCATCAGCAAATCCAAAATAGGGTTTAAGTTGGTGATCCATGGTGGCACATAGGTATTTGGGTCAAAAATATTTTGGTGTTGGGATTTTGTGTACTCTAACCCTAGGGGATAAGGGCTGCTGGGGCCCTTATTAGTATAACTTCTTGAGGTACAAGTCATTGACGAGGTTAGTGAGGTAGGTCCCAACTGGTTCCGCCAAGATGTATGCCCCCTGTCGGAGACAATGTTTGATGATATAGGTTCCTTTCCACAAGGTTTCGAACTTTCCTAGCCCTAAGGCATCTTTTGCGACATCGTAGCGAAGAACTAACTCTCCCTCAGTAAATGAGTGAGGGGTGATGTGGCAGTCGAATGACGCTTTTACCCATTTCTTATCGGCATCATTGTGTTGCAGCGACTGTCGCCGAATTTTTTCAACTAGCTCTAGTTGTACTGGGCATTGTTTTAGAGGTTGTGTGTCATCAAGGAGTTTGATGGCTGCGTGCAAGTTTGGGATATCACATTCTATGGGAATCACAGCTTCAATCCCATATAATAAATGGAAGGGAGTAAAACTAGTGGAAGTCTTAACCGTCGTGCGTTATGCCCACAGGGCGGAGAAGAGCATGTGGTGCCAGTTGGTTTTGTGGTTATTCACCATGCGTTGTAACATAGTTTTGAGTACTTTGTTAATGGCTTCTACCTGTCCGTTGGACTGGGGGAATATGGTGAAGCGAATTCACGGGTGAATCTGAGATGATGCAATAGCTCCTCGAAGACTTCGTTTTCAAAGTGCTTTCCGTGGTTGAAAAATAACTCTTTAGGGACGCCAAATCAGGCGATCACATGGTTGAACATAAATCGAGTGACGGTTTCTGTTGTGTTGTCGTATGTGGGCATGGCCTCGTCTGACTTGGTGAAATAATCAACAGCCACGATGATGTATTTATGGTTTCCTGATGAGGTTGGTTTAAAATTCATGAAGTCGATTCCCCACTTACAGAAGGGGTCGGCTACTATGACACGATGCATAGGGACGGGCGGTGCTCTTGCATTGTGGGCGAAGCACTGGCACCACTCGCATATTTTGACTATTATGATACATTCGCGAAATAGGGAAGGAAAAAATATCTTGCTCGTAGGACTTTTTGGGCGGTAGCCATTCCGGATAGGTGGTCGTCGCAAGCACCTGTGTGGCAGTCGTTCAGGGCTTGCTCTACTTGCTTGTGAGTGAGACATCGCCACAAGATTGTATCGATGCCTCTTCTGTATAAGAAATCTCCCATGAGGAGGTATCGAAGGGATTGCTGGCGTATGCACCAATGGTCATCTCATGTGAGGTGAGGTTTGAACTTTTGGGTTCGCAGGAGTAGGAGAATATCCCCATACCAAGGGTCATTGGTTGCTACAAAGAAAAGGTGTTCATCCTTTAGCGAATTGTTTACTGGTGATCCTTTGGAATCTCCTGGGAGGCTGGTAATGAACTCTGCTAGGGAAAGTGCCTTTTTGCTTTTGGGAGAGTGAAATTGCAAGTCATATTCTTAGATAATGACTATCCAGCGGGCGTATTTGTGGTTCATTAGTCGGCGCGTGAGCAGGTACTTGATGGGATTAGTATCTGCTATGAACATGGTAGTTTTTTAAGATGATGTAGTGGCGAAGTTTCTGGACTGCATGGATTAATTCTAGGGCAGTTATTTCTTTGGGCTCATATCTTAATGCAGGGCCTGATAAGGTTTTACTGACGTAATAAATTACGTGCTCCCTCCCATCTGGGCCCTCCTAGACCAATACTCCATCCAACGTGGATTTGGAGGCTGATAGATATAGGATATAATCCTTGTTATAGTTCGGGGGATTGATAAGTGGTGCTGAAGATAATGTTTCTTTCAGTGCATTGAATGCTTGTTCGGCATGATCATCCCATTTAAATAGGATTTCCTGGCAGAGGAGGTGAAGGAACCCTTGAGCACAGGTGACATAATCTGGGACAAAGCATCTCAGAAAATTGGCCTTTCCTTGCAGGCTTTAGAGTTTCCTGAGGGTTTGAGGTGGAGGGACTTCTTTAATGACTTGAACCTTTAAAGGTTCCACTCGAATCCCTTGCTGGGATGCAATAAAACCTAATAGTATCCCTGCGTTGATGCAGAAGATGCACTTAAGAGGGTTCAAGAACAAGTTGTATTGATGGCATCGTTAGAATACCAATCATAGATCATCAAGATGGTTGGAGCACTTCTTGGAATGTACCGTAAGGTCATCCAAGTAGGCAAGGATGAGGTGTGCCAAGTCATGAAATTTGTAATTCATGGCCCTTTGGAAGATGGCTCCAGCGCTTTTTAGGCCAAATGGCCTTACCTTGTATGTGAATGTGCCCCAGGGGGTGGTGAACGCATTTTTGTACCGATCTGTATGGCGGATCTGGATTTGATTATATCCAGATAACCCATCCATAATGGATAGATCCTCGTGGCCAGCACAAGCATTGATAACTTGGTTGAGGAGTCGGGTGGGATAATTGAATTTAAGACAAGCTTTGTTCAAATCCCGAAAATATGTGCAGACGCGTATGGTGCCCTATTTTTTCATGACAGGGAACAGATTTAGAAACCCAAGATGTATAGGCGATGGGGTAGATGAACCTGGCTTTGTGAAGTTTGTCGATTTATCGTTTTATTGCTTCTACTTTTGATGGGTGTAGTTGACATTTTTTTTCGCGGACTGGGGTTACATCTAGCCAAGTGTCACTATGGTGCTCTACAATCATAGGACTAAGCCCAGGAATTTCTGAGTAGTCCCATGCAAAGATATCTCGATACTATTGTAATAATTTGGTATAAGAGGTTTACTTCTTCTGGAGAAAATGCTACCCCCAGCGAGATTTCTTCGAATTTTAACGGATTTTGAGATATGTTCACCTTGATGGTAGGTGAAATGTTCAACATATTTCCTTCCTCAAATGCATCGGGTGCTGAGATGGGGTTTTTAAACCAGTCAACCTTTCCTGATGGCAGGAATTCTTTTGATTCGATCACATAGATCTCTGGTTTGGTTGTCTTGTTAGGAATAACTGTTTTCTTCGGGAGAAATATTGAGCGGTGATGCATTGCATCCCATGTGTAATCGGGCTCCGTCATGGTTTCTAGGATATTCTCATTCGAATGAAACAAGGTCCTGAAGGGGGGTTGTTCCTTTGTAGGTTTATACTGAATGGGGGTGATCCTGGTGGAGCTAGTTGAGAAACACGACAATAATTCCATCGTGGATGTGGTGGAACCAGACGTCGTTGATAGAGTGCAGATATATTGGGTCTGTACTTTCATAGGGACAGCTACTCTTGTAGCTGTAGCTGCCTCGACACCTATGGTAGATGAGCAGATAGCTCAAGTCATGGTTTCGATGCATGATGTCATGAACCGTATGTGGTGTGTTGTGTTGTCGGTGTTGGCGGGGGACGGATTTCCCTAATTGGCCGTCTTCCCGATGGCCATGATGGGGTGGATGTATTCTTCACATCCTCTTGGGTTTTCAAACTATCCATGGAATCCTAGTCCACACCATCTTCTTGGGAGAGGTAGACGATGGTCAATCACATACAGGCTAAAGCTGTGCGAAATCTTGGCACATAGTGACAATGACGTACAGGGTGGTTTTCACCACATATTTGACATGAATATTGGATGTCCATGTTAGCACGGTATATGATATGGACTAGGTAACATCGTTGGGACATTTTCAAGGCTGGACAGTCAATGATGAAATGATCAAGTTCATCGCAAAGTACGCACCTTTTGACTGGGGGAGGTGGTATGGCAAGAGGCCTTTTGGGTGAACGTCGCTCTTCTTGTAGGTACAAGATGATACGAGGCTTGTCGCCAGCAAACTGGATGGAGGGATCCTCTTGATAGGATCGCTTAACCACATGTAAGGCTTCCCTATATCGTGGGACCTCTGGGCAACAATAGGTGTAGTTCCCGTAGATGCCACAGGGCATGCATGCATGATTGGTACGCAGCGGTTTGCCTGTATTTTTGGTGGCAGGTTCCTTTTTATGGGAACGCGGCATCGAGGTGCCTGCCTCAGAGCCAAGGAGTAGTTTTAACTCATCTAACTCTGGACATACGTGGGTAGGATGGCCTATGATATCACATATAGCGCAGGCTGATGACTCCCTTTGCATGGTGGGGGTCACTGATTTCTTTCCCCTCTTGGTGATTTTCTTGGCCGTGGTAACTGGTTTCGTAATGGAAACTTCCCTTGTGGGGGCGGCTTCGACCGTTTCTTGTGTAGGCTGGGAATCCTCGGGACTAAGGGGCTTTAACCCAAATACAGTAACGTTGGTGGCTCCTGTTCCTGAAGGGGGAATGAGGTACCAAACTGGGAATGCCAACGATATGTTGGGTAACACCAGTGTTGCAAAAACCTGCTGGGAGATGAAGCTAGCTGGAGGAAAGGGGTTTGGGAGGTGGCATAGGCTAGAGAGGCTACCATGGCCGATGCCTCGGTGTTGTTACTACTTGAGTCCATGTCCTGACTAACCTCAGTGCTCGATGTGGACAACATGCACACCGGGGCCCCTGTGGCATCGGGAAATACCTTAGGGATAATGGGAGGATCTCCTAGGAATGAACCTAGGACAGACGATGGTTTGAATTGGCCAGGACCATATTATTGATACCGTGAAAGACCATCTACGGCTGTATCTACGTAGGGTAGAATTACATCCGTGTTGGTTAGGGGACGCTTTTCACTATGCATTAGCTAGTCTACCGTAATGATTCGATCCTCGTGGGGGAACATCATGATGCGGAAGACAGAGGATGCTATGGTAGACATGGCATACATGTAACTCTGCCCAAGGAGTATATTGTAATCCAAGTGCACATCCAAGACTTCGATGTCTATGTGGACCGTCTTTTCGGCTAAGTAGACCAGTGCATTCTGGAAGAGGCCGATGAGGGTCGAGGGACGACCATCATATGCTCTGAGTGTGATGATGGAAGGTTTGAGTTCGGGGGATCCTAACTTCCGCCACACATTCTTTGACATGATGCACGTGGATGCACCCTCATCAATGAAACATCGGTGAGTAGTGATATTCTGTACCGATACTAGTATTTGGAAGGCGACCATGGAGGGAAGCCTAGGGGTGGCTTTATCTAAGTCAAAAGCCATCATGCGCGTATCGGCAGGGTCAATAGCGCCTAATGCAGAAATTAGGGCTTTCCATTGCTTGGGGCAGGACTGCAGTACTTCCAATGTAGACATAGCAGTAGGTGACTGAGCTAAATCATCTATGATGCTATAATTGTGGGCCACTTTGGAGTAGTTACCTGCTCGCCTATTAGGCCCTTTTACCTTTTTTTGCAATAGTACCGTAGGAATCTTCAGAATGGTTAAAGGTGTAGTTGGCACACTAGTACTAGCCCCTGACGTATTAGTGTCTGGTGGGGTGTCGTAGCTACGATTCCAAGTCTAGAAAAACATTTCTTCCCCAACCATGTAAATTTCATGGTTTCTTTTCCCGGGATTGTCTAGGTTTTTTTGTTGAGTGCTGACCGTTCCTTGATGGGGGAAGGGTTCTTACATCACCACAGTTTGCTGGGAAGACCCTCCTTGTCCTTGGTTACTCTCTAGCTTTTTAAGCTCAGGGAGTTTGGGACAATGGTGAGTATAGTGTTTAGACTCACCACATATTGAACAAGAATGGTTTGTTCGTAGAGGTGGCCTTTTTCCTAGCCTTTGGGCATTGTTTGGCTCCTGGTTCTGATTCCAATTGGAGTTACCTCCAGCCTGGAATCGCGGTGGGCATTGTTGGTTGCTGCCCACATGTCTAGGGCTCCTTTTGGGCTTGTTTTTTGTCATTTTCTTAACCACGTTAGGAGGGTATTTCTCTTGATCATATTGGTGTGGTTGAATTTGGGATGGCTGCACAAAGTTCACCTATGCATTTTTTTTTGTAGATGGGTTGTGTGCATGGGATTGAGCGTAATGTTGTCTTGTGTTTGCACCTAGCCGTTGGGGGGGAGCTCTTCCGTCAGTCTTTCTTCCTGTGTATTGGGTCCCCTCAATCGAAGGATCAGGTCCTCCTTGGTGATATGCTTGCGCCCTATTAGTCAAATCTTGATGCGTCATATGATGACTTTAAAATCCAGGGTTTGAGACATGTTCTGGGTAGAACCATGTGTGTAACCAAGATTTTGACTATTGCTGCCTAGGTACCCTTGGGTCATTGAACCAATTAGTCCATCTGCAAATTTAGACGTGCCTAGAAATTATTGATAAGATTTCAGGTGTGGGGCATTAGGCAGGATGTTGTAGATGTATCTTGACTGTTTATAGATCAGTTCAAGCTGCAGGGATTTACTGATTGCGTCCTCTTTGAATGTGGGGTTGCACTGCACCACATCATTTGAAATATCTAGTGTCAGAGTTTTAAAAAATAAATCTAAAAGGACTGGGTCATCGAGTTTAGATTTGCATAAAATGTGATGCTGCCTCCATTCATGGAGATGCTCTGAGATATGGATGGAGGGGGATTGTCTGAAATGAGTCAGTGATTCCATTCCTAAAACGTGGTGAATGGGAAACTGAAAGTATGTGAGGAACACGGTAGCAAGGGCGCTAAAGGTTTCATGTGAAGCAGGAAGTTGCTCCATGTACCATTTCGCAGCCACTCCCGTAAGAGTGCATTGAAATAGCCTCAACCAAATAGCATCATCAATAATGCTATTCGATGAGCACCATAGGTGAAATGTCATTATATGATTACCTGGGTCTTCCGCTTGCTTGCCTTCAAATTTTGGTATGTCTGAAGGGAGCTTCGTAGGCATGGGAGGCCAATTGGGGCCGTTTGCAATGGGGTCATTGATGAGCTTGGTTAAATTGGGTAGATTCAATGCCGTTAAAAATGGTGATTAGGAGGTTGACACCATGGCAACGTGTGAAGACACGAAGTTATGGCTAGAACGAGGGTTAGTCTGTGACGTATCCTATTGTGAATTCAGTTGGATTCCCATATGGGATGTGCTCCTCTTCCCCCAAGGGACGAGGGGGGAGTGGTGTGTGGTGTGGTTTTGGGAGACCGACTAGGGTTCCCAACTAAGGTTTCTCCAAGAAAGGACGAACCAACAATTGTGGCAATGTTCTGTCTTTGATGCCTTCACAGCGAAAGACCTGGAACCCCTCCTGATAATTGGGGGGGGGGGGGGGTCCAAAAGATGCTTGGACTAATGAGGTTCTGTTGGAACCACTTGGGTGTCGACCACGGTAGGTTTTGGAAAAATTTTGAGGTGATCGAGTCTATGATCACAACAAATTTATGGCCACATACATAAAACAAAGCGAAAATGAACTGAATTTTCCCTTTAACTTAATCTATGTGATCAATCAAGAAAAAAATGGTTTTGTTTGTTTGCGCGTGATACTAAAAATCCTAGAAGTCCTATTACATCCTTACACAATCAAAAGTAACTAGGCCTTGAGAAGATCTCTTGCGAGTTCTGGGACAATGTCTCGTAAGAGTTGGCGACAACCCCAGTCAGCCGAAGAGAATCCACCAAGGTAAGGGTAGAGGGTTTGGCTCTTGCCTGCACCTTCACCTATAGGGTAAAGGATTCCCTAGTTTTTGGCCACTAAGAACCACCATCCCATGTGAGCATTCGAGTCTTGGGCTTCTTGGTAGATAGCTAACAGTATCGAGTATCAGCCGGGTCAGGTAGCCCCAACTGATACCGCACGCACTGCGCCTAAGCCTAACCCCCTCTGAATCGGGTCTCTGCCGTGCTTAGGTTTTATTTTCCATGGGCTTATAGGTGGATTTTAAAGCTCCCTAAATACACAACTTCTATGTTTCAATGTGAAGTGTGATCAAGGTGGCTTATTGGATGCCTACCCCCTTGATCCTAACTTAATCTATAAATTCTTTTGTGGCCCCTGTGGGGAGAATTTATTGATTTGGTTTAAGTTATTTTTAGGTGGCTTCCTTTTCTTAGTGGGTGAGCGTGTGTGAGCATATGGTGAAAAATCTCATAATTTTAACTTATGGATATCGGTGATCCTTTACAAAAGTCCCCTAGTTAAACTATGTGACGTTGTTCCTTGCTCAAATGGAAAACATTCGTGGATAAGGGGCCACTTCCAAATATTCCTAGTTATTCTATGTGAGTAACTAAAGGGAGATGGAAAATCACAAATGTAGAGCATTCATATGCTTGTCTAGGGTCACCAAACGGTGCAAATACAATAGAGATTACTTGCTCTAATCGACGATTCAATCCTAGTCCTGCAATTTCCTAGATGCAAAAATTTAATTTAAACTAAACAATTTCTACACTAGTTTATGCATGTATGGTCTTGAGCCCCTTACTTGGACTAGTTAAAATAAGTGTGCATACCAGAATTTGCAAAAAAAAAAATTGTTTGAGAAGCAATGGTAAATTTTTCCCAAGGTCGTGGAGGCGGCGTAGTGGTAAAGTCGGCCTCGTAATGACGGACCGGTCTTGTGTTCGATCCCGAGCAAGGTCGTAGCTCGTCGTGCGAGTAGTTAGTCTAAACCGGGCCAAGCCCACTACCTTTTGCCCACGTGGTGTAGAACAGTCGGTGATGGGGTGCACTGTTAAGGCACTCCGTTCTGTAAGGTCACCGGTTCGAAACCCGTGGGTGGCATGGGAGGAGAAAAAATGGAAAAAAATTAGGATTAGTCTGAACAAGAAAAAAAAAAAAAAATGGTAAATTTTTCCCCTACTTAAACTATGTGAACATTTTTTTGCAAAAACCAACTTAAATGAAAACTGACTAAATGCCTACAGAAATCAGCAAAAAGTGAGTTCTCAAAAGTTGTGGGGTATCAACACAGGTGTTGGAAGATACATTAGGGGCTGCCAAACACATTTACAAGCAGAAAAATGTAGAATATAGGGAGAAAAAATCTCAGTCTGCAATTTGCGCGTAAAAAGCCTTGATAGGTGCACCTTCCTGCGCACAGGTCAGTCCTGATCGCACGCAATGCACCTCTGTGAGGAAAAAATGCGCGCAAAAATCCTGCAAGTAAAAATATTAGGAGATGCCTTCTTCAGTCTGTCACCTCAATGAGTCTAGGGACTTCAAGATGGGCCAGAGGGCTGTCAGCTCCACTCCAGCATAGACAAAGGGTCTCTTGCAAAAGATGGCACAACCACATAAACTTGGAACACGTCAGTGGAGTCGCCAATCCTGTTGTAATGGATTTTTCACATAGGTGTACGAAATCGCACCAGCTTAAAGAGTGTGGTCTACTCTTTAAACTATTGGTAACAGGCAGAAAGTGGGGGAGCTCAAAAGCATAAAACTTAATGGAAATAATGTGCTAAAGTATGCTCTGGTTAAACTAAAACTAAAACAAAAATATATAGAAGCTATATAGAGAGTCAAAATGATAATAATACAAACGATGGCTCGATGGCCTCTTCTTATTAAAGGTTTGAAATGGAGAAGAAATTTTACCCACTTGCAAAAGGGCCCCTAGGAAATTTCTCTAGGTCTCGATGCAAGGATGTTGCCTTCTAAGCTCTGCCTCTGATGCAGTCTCCCTCTCTCTTTCTACTGTGGTGGACTAAGATGTTTCGTGGCCAAATATCAAGTCCTCTTTAGCTCCAGCTCTAGGTCACACACAATGCTAGTGTTGCTTGGGAAACTTTGGCCAGCATAACAATGTGATCACCATTTCTTCATCTCATGGTGGCTTTATATAGGTGTGTTTCAAATCATCCTTCCCTCCCTTGGTAGATTATGGATGGCGACCCAAGGGAGAGGTGTGATTCCATTGTGTGCTCAAATATTCTTTTGTGTGCTCACATAATGTCTAAGGAGGCGCTGGTGGTTGTCCTTAGGCAGATTTCACATAAGGAGTAACTATCCTTTTCTTGGTGTGGTCCCAGAAAGTGACATTTTTCCATTTCCAGGAATGTGCACTTATCAGGAAAAAAGGCGTGCAGAAGGCACTCTTCTGGAAGGATAAAGCGCACAATTCAGCATTTATGACTAGTTCAAATCTAATTTTCTCAAAACCTTAGAGATTTTAAATACTTATTGATTCCATAATGTGTTCCCGTCCTATAAATCCTTACGCTCGACATTAATTGATGTCGCCTTCTGATGTACGATTTTCCAGTGTTAACAGGGTCGTTGATCAACTGGTTAAAATCAGGAAGACTGAGGCATGCCATATAAGGGAGAAAGGGAGTAGCCAGGATAATTCCTATTGTGGTCCCACTAGTAGCATTCCCAGCATTAGGGTTGGGGATACCACTAACATTAGGTCCTGAACCAGACATGGTGAAGGTGACAGGGGGAGAACCGGGGATAGAACTAGAAGGGGTACCCAAAGAACCAGAAGTGGAGTTAGAATGAGGACTTGATGGAGGACTAACTTGAATCCTATGCAGAGTAGAAGTCTTCCTAATGGAAACTAAAGATGAAGGCCAAGAAGCCTCCAGGATAAAATCCTTAGGGGTGCAATGATGGAAGAACAAACACGGATCACAAAAGGAAGAGAGGCCAACAAGGTCAAGGAGGTGCAAGATCAAATGATTACAATGTTGAAACAAGGGTAGAGAGGTGTGGGATCAAATGATTGCAATGTTATATTCTTGGCCTGGCGGTGTAAACCAGGCACTCTTCACTTAGGGTGTGTGTGTTAAGTGTGTTAATTTTAAATTTTAAACCCATACATGTGTAGAAAAAAAGAAAAAGTGTGATGTATAGCTGTAAATAAATCTGAAAATAAGAGTAAAGTAAACTGAATATAATAGAAAATAAAAATCTAAAGATGCGTCAATATAAACCCAAGGAGGCGGGCTTCCAAAAAACTAGACTATGGGTGGACTAAAATCTATTCAAAACACAAAAAATAGCCAATGGATCTAAATTTGATAGGGACAATGATCTAAAGGTCAGATCTACTAGAGATAGGTGCAGAAAACAACAAAAAATTAGAGGGAAAAATGTTGCAAATGAGGTGGCGAAAGGCTACAACCTGAAGTGAAATGGAGGGGACCCTATAGGAGGACCAAACAAAACTGAAAAGAGGTGTTTTGGATGGATGAATAACCAATCTGAAATGGATCTGAAGGTATAGGATCAGATCTGAAAAAAGGGTGAACACACTGAAATCTCAAACGACCTGCTTCAGCTAAACTCCTCCTAGAAAGGTGGAAGCATACTAAAGCCCTAGGGGGCTAGGTTCCTAGTTTGAGAAGTAAAAAAATGCAAGTACAGGTCCAAAATGAGCAGAGATGGAGGTTATAAAACCCTTAATAGTAGCCCAGATAAACCCAGAAAAATCACAAAAAAATTCCCGTAAAAAGTACTGGTCCCAAATTTTGACCTGATTTCTATAGAGGTCGTAGGTTTGAGGTTGTTTCCCATGTCCTGAAGGTTGAGGTCGCAGGTCTTGGCCCAAAAAGTGCAACCTGCACTTCTGAAACTCTCAGGAGAAGGTTTCAGAAAAAAGTGGCATCTCAGCTGCGACTGATGCCTGTCCCCTGCGCAATAGGTCCAGAAACACACAGATGTTAGAATTTTTATTGTTTTAGGGTTTTAAAGGTTAAAAACAACAACAAGAAAAACAAAACAAGAGGCTGAAAAAAAACCCTAAGGTTTGAAGCAGTTGGTCATGCAGGGATCTGAAAAATGATAGTGGTCATAATTATAAACCCTTGTGGAGTCACCAGTTATTAGTGTGAATTATAATCGCAAGCATACGAAAAAACTCACTTTAGCTGTGCATAAAAAACAGCCCTAACATCAAAGATGGATGCCAATTTCTTTAGATATGCATTTAGTTGACCAAGACAAATGATACAAAATCCAGATCTATGCAGTTAAAGATATTAAGTAGTAAATAAAAGCAAGAGTTGCTCCATGCATCCAAAAGAAAAGACAAGAATATTTTTAAAGAATTTTTATATTTATGACACCTGGGAAGGGAACATAGAAATATGTTACAAGTCCCCCTCAATGGGATGCATTCTTGTATGTTCTCAATGCTTCAGATCTAATATCTCTCTCTCTTGGTGGTGTAGAAAACCCAAACAAAAATGGAACTCAAATGGAGTTCACAAACAAAAAGATAATAAAATATGACAACGATGGAGGATCAAAGTCATACCAAAAGTTCTCGGATGCGGGTGATTAAGAGAGGAGACCATTTGGTGGGCTCTTGGGCAGGTAAGTGGCACAGCCACATGTCCACCCATAGGTCTCAGCGGCAGGCATTAAATTTCCGCAACCGCTCCCACAACTGCAAATTAACTCCGCTCAATTGTCGATGCCATCACCGATCCTTCAAAATGAATATGCCTGGTTGTCTTCCTCATTCTCCTCTGCCGTTGAGCTACAATTTCCCACCTGGAGTCTTGGAGCCAAGCTCCCGAATGCCTAAAAGGTGGCGCTATAGTCTCCTCTGCTGCATTGTGGTGGTTCCTGGCCTGCACTTCTCTCAGAGTCTTCTCTGCCATCTGAATTTCATCCCTGTGGACAGACATTCCCCTGCTTCTGATCTCTCGACTCTGTTGGTTCCTCACCCTGCTGCTACCTCGGTTCAAAGCTCTAATTCTCCCCACTACTCCACAATGCCCCGTCTTCACCATTGAATGCGCTGCCGTCGCAGCAGCAGTAGAGGAAGAGCTGCTCATTCCTCTCCTTTCCACTCTAACACTCCCCCCTCTTCTCTGGAGCATTCACATGGATGCTATCCGGCCACTCGAAGTGGGCGTGGTTGTGTTGGAATTTCTGGATGGTCCCGCTCTCCACCTCTGCATCCCTTCGCCACCACCTTATCCTCGCCGCTGCCTCAGTTGGAAACAACTGCCTCTCCAAAACCTACCCACTCTGCTCAATTTCACTATTTGTGCACCTTGGACCTCCCACGCATCACTGCAACCATCACCATATCCTTCAAAGAGGAACCCACCAGTGTGGCTAGCCTTCGACCTAGAAAGCTGCAGAAGTCCTCCCACAAAGGCACTCCATCTATAGTAGAGAAGAGTGACCGAACTTCCAACAGCAAAAGCAAAGGCTCCGACAGCAGCAGTAAAGAATGGAAGAGTGGTAAAGATCCTCCTGGCAAAGCCCATGACACCAAGGAGTCCCAGAATGCAATGGACGCCACCCACGACAAGCTTGCAAACAACACCGACGAGTATAGGTATCCGATTGTGGAAGAGACACCTCCCTCTCCAAATGACACCTAAGCACTTAGGTTCTTTCTGGATTTTGGTTTCTGGTTCCAAGTTTTTTGGGCCTTTTTATATGGTTTCTGGTTTTAAGCTCTGTTTGAGGAATGTAAACATTTATCTTTTTTTCGAGTGTGACGTTGGTTTCCTCTCTGTGGGCAGCGATAAAAAAACCTATTGGACTGGTTTCCCCTTCGTGGGCAGTCCCTATTTTTTTATTTTTGAGAATTATGCCTTCGGAATAGGCTAGGACTGCCGAGGCTCGAGCCTCCATGTATTTTATGTTACATTAATAGAAATTAGCCTTATTTAGAAAAAACAAAAAAACAAAAAAAATTCAGACCAAAAGTATAGATCTAGAGTGATCTTTAGGCAACAAAAGGTAGTGAGTGAATGGAAAAACCCTTCTATTTATAACAAAATATTGAGTTAGTCTAGATATTGGTGCATAGTTAAAATATTATTAACCAAATCTAGATCAACCTTTTACGGAATATTTTATTATATTTGTTGGAGGGAAAAAGAATTTGAATTTGGTCAAATCCCTTTATTCGTAAATAATAAATAAGTAAATGATTTATTTATTATTTTAAGAATTTGGTTGAGTAATAATTAAATAAATAGTGATTTATTCGATTATTTATAAATTATTTAGTCAAATTTAACAAGGAATATTATTTAAATAATGTTTTAAATAATTATTCCTAGAAAATAATAAGATAAATAATGATTTATCTAATAATTTTCTTGTTCTGGGTTAAATATGAATAGGAATATTAATTAAACTATTGTTTAACTAATTATTCCTTGAGTAAAATAAAACAAATAAGGATTTATTCAATTATTCCTTGTGGGGTTTCTTGTTTAGACCATAAACAACTTAATAAATTATGGATTACTAAGTTATTTTTCATAGTAAAATCAATTTTACTTAGGGTAAAATTGGTCTTACATGGTGTACTTTGGTCCATCTAATAGTAACAGGATATATGACCAAAATTTGGTGTAACAAATGGCACCAAACTTCATTATTGAATCAATTCAAGTACATCCCTGCAAGAAAAGAAAGTGGAGCTACTAAACAACAAGTTTTCTCGACAATAAGACTAAAGAATATATGCCCCTGCAGGCCAATTCGAATTAGTACTTACAAGGAGGAAGCTTTCCCCTCCAAAATGCCTCAAATGGTGGATTTGGTGCCCAAGACTAGGAGTTTGTAGTAAATGACATGGAACACATTCCTATATTTTCTCAATCATCGGAGTTCCATAATTACTCCATAATTTCTCAATAATTTCATGATATTTTGTTCATTTATTCGCCAATCTTGATCCTCTAGTAGTAGGGAGAAATTCCCTAAATTATCTCCTTCTCTAAATATTCATAATCTTCCCAATATTCTCACAATATCCTTAAAAAATAAATAATATTAGGCACAAATATGAAATTATATCTAAACCTTCCTAATGAACATATTAAATCTTAAAAAGTGTTATTAAGTGTAGAAGGAGAGGTTTAATATAGCCCTTATGTGCCTAAGAAAGGTTATATGGGCCTTAATTTATGTCTAATTTAGAGGCCCGTCAATAGACACCAACAAGAATCCAAATGCCATTGTAGAAGCCATCTTTTCCTTTGTAGTTGTGTTAAGCAGGTAAATCCTCTCTGTGGACAGAGAAGATCCCTCTAGCCCTAGAGTGGGTCTAGAAACAAAGAGACATGATAGAGTGTAGGTTCCTAATTACTAAATGAAAAGCGGACATGGTAGATTGACCTACTTGGAGTCCAATGCTATCGTCGTGGCTGTAGTGGTGGTGGCCTCTCGCTCCTGCCTCGGCAAGTCACAATCCTTCTGCAGTCATGCTCAGATACCTACACATAGATTAGCAAACAAGAACAACATACGACATAATAACTTCATTCATAACTACTAGCCAGTCAAAGAGGGCTAAGCATATTGCATTAAACAAATGACATAACGAAAACTGGGAACCAAACAATAGTCACATATATATATTGATAAAAGGAAGAGTTACAACCAAAGCTTTGACATCGCAGTCTCCTCCAATGGGGTTCAGCCAAAGCACATCTCAGATACTCGTCGAGGGATTCAGACGGGATGAGGGCATGGACTTAAGCTCTCTCAACAAAGTTCCTTCTTTTCTATCTCTTCAACAATTCAGCTATAGTATACTCAGTTCTCCATGTTTAGCTAGCTTATGAAAGGAGAGATAGCTTTTTTTTATAGAGTAAAAGGAGGAGGTTGGGATCCCTACAAAGGTGGAAGGGAGGCCTATCCTTTAGGAGGTTCCCACAAGAGGTGGAAACCATAAACTAAAGGAGGGATTCCATGGTTATTTAGTCCAACCACTCCCAATCACTCATCCTCGAAGTTGTTAGAGTGGAATATCCACCTCTATTTTTTAAAAACATTCCATAAACAGCTCGGTGTAGGTGGCTAACTGGGACAGAGCGCCAACTGGTGCGGGGCCCAGTGTTAATCTTCCTCATTGGCGTGAGGGAAAAACTAGCTACTCGCGTCAAGGCAAAAACAGAGGTTTCTGAAGCTCTGCTCAAGGAATTGTCAACAGAAGGAATATTACTCTCATGTAAAGGAATGCAATGATGGTATTTGCAAGGCATGACACTTCTTATTAGTCACAGAAATGACCCTCCAATGTGCGAGATGGGGATTACAGGGACAGTGACAAAATCTTCTGTAATAGATTCCCCCTAAAGAATGAGGTTCGAGGGAGATGGAGGGGCGAAATGCTTTACGAGAATGTGTTCAAACTAAACATCGCTGTTGGAAAACCTACAATTACAAATACAACTAATATCTCTGATACATGAACATGTAGTATGGGTGTAGCCATCCATAATAGAGTGCATAAAAACTAAGATCCAAGGTATGGAAGTAGCCATCCAGTAGTAAGGATCAACAAATAGACTTAGGTATGGTCGCAGCCATCCAATCAAAAGAGTCATGAAATAAGTCATGATAATCCATAAGAACCCACAGCCTAAAGCATGCAAATATATGAGCTGAAGTCAAACATGAAAGAAAATCATCTGATTAGCAGCCAATGATGAAAGTTGCTAACAAACGTGAGAGAAACCACCAATAATGACAATGGACCTCAAGCTACGAGAGGTACAATCCATGGAATGTGAACAATGATCTGACGTCGAACACCTGCAGAATCACTCAATCGAAGGCCAATGATGTGGACCTTCCATCGAATGCGAAGAACCAACCATTGAGGCATGCAGGCTCCAAGGTACCATAAGGGAGTCTCTAGATCATATTCCTGGATAATGAGCTGAAGTCGACAGGAAGTGACCTGGTTGAAGGAGGGCCATAATTTTTCCCACATCATCGACACGAGACAGAGGAACATGATGATAGTGAATCAGGACCAACAGAGAATCAGAGGGAGATGGAAAAATGCAGAGGAAGACGTCTCTTGAACATATCAGGGACATGACACTGGATTTGGCAGTATTTGACATCAAGAGATCTGAGGTCATGATGACATGGCAAAGAGAAAATGAGAGGTCAAAAGAGATTATCCAAACCGATGGAGGCAAAAATGATGAAATGATATGTTCCCAACCCAACACGAATGCAGACAAGTGGCATGTTCAAGAGCAACATACTACCAACATAACTAAAAATTGGTTCCATTTTCCCCACCATTTATGGCGAGTACCCCAATTATTTAAAAAAAAAAAGCTTGAAGGAGATAGCTTATTCTTGCAATGTAATTTTTTCCTTCAGACAAATCCAACCTAGTACATTTTACAAGCCCTAGGAAGGAGGAACTTGAGTAACGTCATGGTGACGAAGTCCGATGTCATCATGGTTTAAGGAGTCTGACAAAGGTAGAACTCGACATCTTTTTCATGTTTAGAAAGTTTGAAAAGAAAGCAGAAAAGAAAACTCCAACATGGCCCTTTTCGTAAATAGTCTCTCATATTGGAAAAGGTAGAAAACAATATCTAAAAGAACGTCTTAGTAGTGATAGGCTAAGGTATTCCTTTTTCGTAAATAATCCATCCGTGTCCGAAAAATGGGTAAATGTATGCTGGGTAGATATCGTTTCATAGACATTTAACAAGTTCAAAATGAAAAGAATCTCGACAATCTTTTCAATTTTAGAGAGTCAGAAAAGAGGTGAAATATGACTCCAATAGTGACTTTTTCGTGTTTTTACCCAGTCCGAAAAAGTATAAAATATAACTCGTCACTTCATCACTATCGCGTGAAAACCTGTCGCTACACAAGAGATATGTGTAAAACCCATTTCTCAAAATAATATAATAAAATAATGGAAAAAAATGTCTTAAAACCTAATTAGGGTTGTGAAAAAATTATAAAATGCCAAAAATGGTAAAAATAACTACTTTTCACTTTTTACCTCTTGTGGAGCAATAGTTACCCATTTTACACTGTGATTTTGCGGCGACGATAGTGGATGATCCGGCAGAGAAATCTCGAATCCGTTAGTTCCAGGTAAGAGCCAACATCCTTCCCTTCATTTTGAGTCCTCTTTTATTGCCTTCAACCCTCAATTTTGATTTCTAAGGAAGAAAATGAAAATTTTAGGGCATGGCAGTTGGCGCGAGTTTCAGGCATGGACTAGCGTCAATCGCCCATTTTTTTAAAATGGGGCACGCCCATTGGCACGACTATTTTAGAAACAGTCGGGCCAACCACGCATACCATGTTAGCTTTTAAAAATGCAAGTTAAGGGCCCAATTTTTCACAAATTCAAGCTTCTAAATCAACTAATACCGTCCATATGAACATGTTTGCAAGTATAAAGTGGCAGAATGGTGATCGAATGGAAAGAATGGGAACACAACGAAGAATATGAGCTTGCCATGCGAAATTAGAGATGCATGGAAGCTCTCAGAGACTATGGACTGAAGAAGTTCTTCTTGACACCGTGTCTCCAAGATCAACCAGAACTGCTACATTATTTGATCAGCATATGGGATGAGAATCAGGAAAAGTTCATCCTTTGAGATCAAGGAATCGAGATTTATGTTTCTGATGTCTACTTCATAACAGGACTATCGTGGAGGGGAGCATCACCAATCCTAACCGACACCCGGCCTTGCATGGAGAACATGTCCATGGTGATTGACAGGGTATGTCCAGGGACATGGAAGGGATCGGGAAGTGGGAAAGTCAATATCCTGATAATCCCAGACTTAGCACTAAAAGTAGTGCTACATAACATCACATGAGCTATGGGATCGTAGGCACCGCACGAAGAAACAAAGACACAACTAATTCTTGTGTAGACTACTTGACCCGACCATCTACAACTGGGTAGAGGCTGTGAAAATCAACATGAAATGCCAGTTGAAAAAGTGAAAGAAGACCAAATTGAAGAAATTTGGTTATGGGTCTATCCTGGTATCGTTCTTCCCAGAACGACTACCAATATTTCAGTGTCAGGAGGTCATAGTCATGACACCACTAGTGAGGGAACCACGGATGGCCTGATGGGCAGCTCTGATGCCATGGGTAGGGGGCAGTCAAGAGATGTCCTGGAGACCAGAGTTCTTTGATTGGCTCCACCAAAAATTGATTGTCGTGGAGGACTGACCCTACTCTGGTATATATTCTACTAGTGATCTAGACCTCCCACTCCCAGAGGGAGAGGATTGGGATGAATATTTGGGTAAGAATCATTTTTAATTTTCATGAGTGTTATGATTTTTATTTTTTAATTATGTATGTTCTAATGTTAAACCCATGCTCTTGTAGATGTTGGCCCAGAGAGACCCGCAGGCATGTCTCCGATAGTAAGGCAAATCCATCACGATTTTTTCCCTCATGGCGAGGGAGGCTAGGAGGAGGAGATCATGTGCAACTTGGACAAAATCATGCACAGAGTCCTGGACTATTCACGATTCGACGATGTTCCTCGTGCCTACCAGAGACATAACATAGGGGTGCTAAACTGAATTCATCACTTGCTGAGGCAGCTCGTATGGGTAGTGACATACTACCATGAGCATCATGCCGATTAGACAACTAGGTTTTATATATGCATATTTTGAGAGACATAATGTCTCAGGATGTAATAGAACGCACATATTTTTTGAATTTATGATGCACATTAATGCAAACATTCGATATATATATATATACATCTATTTTCCTACCTGTATCTCTTATATATGATTATGATTTTATAAATTACGCAAATGTCTATCTAGTACAATGTTAGCCACTATATCATTTAATGCATTCATTCATCTAGAAATATGTTGATATGTAATAAAATAAAAATTCCTTTCCAGCAAATGAACACGTAAATACAATCTCAGAATGTACAGGTTTCTGACCGAATAATGAACATTGAGCTGAAGAATGACAAGCTATGAATCTATATTTACAATAAATGCACGTATGCCGAGGTTGATTGCCTCAGTTAATAGTTCAAGGATAGCACTATACTCAGGGACATTTTTTGTAGTCCTTCCTATAAAAATACCTTGTAGATCTACCAACTCACTAACAGGATTATAAATTACCCAGGCCACTGAAGAAAAATTCCTGGTACTGCACGAAGCACCATCCGCGAAACCGAAATAAGGGGTAATAGACATCTGCACAATAAGAAAGACCCAATAACCAGGCAAAACGTTCACAAAGCACACCAAACCAAAACATGTACAAAAATGGAAACAACACCTATGTACACAAATCATGCATGAATGACTCATGCATAATACTTTTTGAGATACAACCCATTTCTAGGTTGTTCTAGAGGATGACCTTCGTAATCAATGAGCTCATAGGCCCCATTCTGCAACACAAATTTAATAATGTAGGGCCCATGCCACATGGGTTGAAATTTTCCTTCCCCTAGCTTATCATGAGCTTGGTCGTACAGGAGGATGAGGTCTCCTTCAACGAAGGAATGACGGGAAACCGATTGGTCAAAATGAGCTTTGACCCACTTCTTCTGTTCTTCGATAACCAGAGCAGCAAAGCAGCAAGTTACATCCAGCCTTTCTAAGTAGAGGAGATGCTCTTCTTCTGGCGAAGTGTTCGGTAGTAATTCAATAGCCAACTTGAGCAAAGGTATTTCACACTCAATCGGAAGAGTAGCTTCCAGACCGTAAACTAACTGAAAAGGAGTGAATCCAGTCGCATTCTTAACTGAAGTTTGGTATGCCCAAGGAGCTTAAAATAACATGAGATTCAAATTGTATTTGTGGATCCCAATCATCGTTGAAGCATGGTGACAAGAACTTTGTTCACGGTTTCAACCTGGCCATTGGCCTGAGGATAATATGGCGTTGAGCTGTCATGACGCAGAACCAACTAAGAAGTCAACTCCGCCACCATATAATGCCAAAAATGGGAACCATGATCGGTAACGATGGCTTGAGGGATGCCAGACCTATCAATGATGTGGTTGAATATGAATTGATCAGTTGTCTTACCGTCAGCGGCAATTGTAAGCATTGCTTCAGACCATTTGGTTAAGTAGTCAACTACTACGATAATATAAGCATGCCCCTTGGCCAAGTGAGGGTTACACATCATAAAATTGATGCCCCACTTTGCAAAGGCACCAACGATAACCACAGGATGAAGAGGTACAAGCAGCACACGCATCTTGCGCTGGTAGATCTGGAAATCATGACATTTTTGAACCACGACAATGCAGTCCTTGAAGATAGAAGGATAGAAATAACCAGCACGAAGAATCTTCTGTGCAGTGGCATAACCAGACATGTGACCACCATAGGCGCCACTGTGACAATAATTTAGGGCTTTCTCAGCTTCCTCAAGATTCAAACATTGGTGGAGTATGGAATCTACTCCTACGTGATAGAGTGTATCTCTGACTATAGAATAAGGTTGCGATTGGTGTCGGATGCGTCGGCTGGCATCCTTCGTCAACTCAGATCTGAAAGTATAAGTCTGGAGATAGACGATGATATCACTGTAGAAATTATATTCACTAAGCATGCATATTTCCAAGATCCACCTGATCTCACACTATTTAACTTGATGCAAGATACTGAGTCTATTCCACTTGTTAATCTTTTGGGGAAAAATTAATTGCACACACATGTGAAGCATAAACAAAAATTATCAATCGCACATAACACAGTTTTTAACCGGGAAAGCCTGAAGTTAAAAAACCCAACTATATATATTATGCAACATGGAGATCATATGACAATCTCATACAAACATACAAAGCTTATCACAAGCTCTCAGTACAGTACAATCGTCATACACTAATTAGGCCTAATCTTGCAATTCCATGCACCAATCTTTGCCACCTGCTAGCTTGCCTCCACTGGCAATCTATGTTGAAGAATAGCTCTAAATGAATTTGAATTACTCCATCCTTGACTACGCAATCCTCATTGGCATCTCCACTGAGTGTTGGATGCAATCAATGCATCACTATAGTCACAATAGCTAGTCTATCTTGCCCTTTCACCTATCTCTCCACTGGTCTCCACTGAAACTACCATGCACTGCAGTTAACTGATGTATTGTTCATTTGATTAATGAGTTATTATTTATGAATTAATTAACTAACTAATTGACTCCACTCTCACTAGTGTATCAATCAGTTAGACTAGATACAACTAGCTCAACTAAGTCTAACTGAGTTAAACTAAATACAACTCCAGAACTACTTCTTCCAACTGTGTCATAACTCTGCCACTTGAGTTCTAACTGAGTCCTCCATGCATTATCTCCAGTAAACCCTCAGGAATAGCGTAATTCCTTCTGTCAGCTGATGTGCCACATCTATGCACTAAACTGAAGTGCTCCAAGAGAATAAGTTGTTGTTTAGAGTCTGATTATTATTAAGAGCTAATAATAATCGACATGCATCTATTTTTAGATTGACGATCTATAAATAGACTTCGCCCAATATTCTAAAAATAGAATTTCATCTATTTTTCCAACTTGATCAACCATCCACAAATAACATCCTGCAACTTCTGAAATATGATCATCATGTCTAAAAATAGACTTGCACCAAAAATAGCCTGTGGGCCCACTTAATGAAGGTGACTCTTTTCACTAAGCTCGTCATCTTGTTGAATCTCAACAATCACCATACTAAGGATTGAGGGTGTTAATCAAGAAAAGTGTATCATTTGGAATGTATTCCTCAGAACCAGATGGAGTAGAGTCTGACGGGAGGGAACATATCAAATCAGCCAAGAATAATGATTTCTTTGACTTGGTAGCAGTGAATTCCAAATCGAACTCTTGGAGGGTGACAATCCACTTCGAGTATTTTCCCCCTAGCTATTGTCGAGAAAATATATAGGTCATAGGGTTGCAATCATAAATCACAGTCATAGTGCACAAAATAATATAATGAAAAAAATGTTGAACCACTTGAGCCACAGTTAACGCTAACTTCTTGACATGTGCATAGCATGTCTTAGGATCGAGAAGGTTACGAGATAAGTAATAAATAACATGCTCATTACCGTCATCACCGTCTTGTACCAGAACCATGAAAATCATGCTGAAAGTGGCAGCTAAATAAAGGGAAAAATCACAATGATAGTTTGGAGGATGTAGCAGAGGAGCGTTGACAAGAAATGTCTTCATCACATCAAAGGACTTCTGAGAAATCTCATTCCAACAGAATGGGATGCCCTGTTTTAATAATCGTGTGAATCCTTTAGCCACCTCTGCATAGTTAGGTATGAAACGACGTAGAAATTTAGCCTTCCCTTGCAAACTCTGCAACTAATGCAATGAGGAGGGAGAGGGGAGATTGATAATAGCCTCAACCTTGAACGGATTGAGGCGAATTCCATCTTTGGACACGATAAACCCCAATAGTCTACGAGAATCAATGCAGAAGACACACTTTTGCGGATTAAGACGAATGTTGTAGCGTCAACAACGAAGAAAAGTCTAACGAAGATGGTCAGGATGGTCCATATGCTTAGATGAATGAGCCGGAAGGTCATCCAAATAAGGCTAAATGATGTGATGAATATCATGAAAAGCATACGACATCGCTCGTTGAAATGTGGCCTCAGCATTCTTTATGCCAAAAGGGAGTTTCTTATAGGCGAAAGTACCCCAAGGACATATGAAGGCAGTCTTATGTTTATCAGTCGGGAGAATGTTAATCTGATTATAATCAGAAAAACCGTCCTTGAGGGAAAAAATCTCACTCCCGGAAAAGTCGTCAATGATTTGACAATTATCCTTGGGACAAGCGCGATTGATATCACGATAATCAACGCAGACCCAAATTATTCCCTGCTTCTTATCTACAAGAACAGTATTAGAGACCCATTCTATGAAGGGAATTAGATAAATGAAACCAGATCTGAGAAGCTTTTCGACTTCATTTTTAATGGCAACATATTTTCTAGGGTGCACAGGACGAAGACACTAGTGAACAGGTTTCGAACCAGGGTAAGTAGGAATTTCATGCACCACTATAGTAGGATCAATGCCGGGAATTTCTTCGTAGGACCATGCAAAGACATCACAAAACTCACGAAAAAGGATAGTGTAAACCTGTACTTCATCTAAAGAACAAGTGACCCTGATATGGATGTTCTCAACGATTCCCGGTTTCATGGAAATTTCAATAGGCATTGTCTGTGTAATATTACTCAAGTTACCTTCCATAAAAAAATCATGTATCAGAACAGGAATTTGAAGCGAAGGAGAAGGAACCTGAGATTAAAATCGCTCAAGACACATATACATGGCCCCAAGGCCAGTCATGAATGAGTAACGATGATTACCATCATCCCATAGTAGATCTTTGAGAGACATAGTTTCCATGATGGCTTCACTGGGGGGAAACACTTCTTTCAAAGGATCAGGCAAATCTGAATTTCCAAGCCAGGGGGATTGAGAATAAATGTCAAGAGACATGCTCAAAGGAGCATGATCAGAGGACGAAGTATCTGAAACCACAATGAGTTCACAATAGTCAATCTCAATTGGACTCAACGACATTGAATCTCCAAAAGAATCAATATGTTCAGGCGAAGGGATAATCCATGCATCATTAGATCAAGAGATCATATTGATCTGAACAGTGTTTGGTGGAGGAAGGGGAAAAATACCCATGAGAGTAGGATATTTGAAAATACTTGGCCCTACGCTCTCGTAGGGAGTAGGAATCTGATCCACATATGAAACGTTGTTCTCGGAAGAAGAGGTGAAGAAGGACAATTGATCAACAGTAACAATATTTCCTTCATGTGGAAATTTCAGAACACGAAAGAGAGTGGACAAAACGCACATCATGGAGTGAGTCCAACTATGACCGAGGAGAATATTATAATTGAGTTTGGCATCAACTACCTCTACCTCGACATTGGTTGTCTTCCCTTGCAAAGTAATCGGTAAACTAGCGAGAACACCTATAGGCTTTGATTCCCTTCCATCAAATGCTTCAAGGGCATTGGGCGATGAATTCAGGGTTGGAGAACCAATAGCTTTCCAGCAAGAATATGACATGATATAGGTTGATGCACCCTCGTCCACAACTGCTTGATGGATTTCGAGACCATTAATAACAACATGGATAATAAGCGCAATCTGATGCAGAAGTCATGGAACGAAATTATCTAAATCGAATACGAGAAAGCTAGTATCAACAAGATCAACCCCACCAATCATAGACAACAAAGCCTTCCATTGAGATAAACAACTCTAAAGTACTTCTAATGCAGAAATCGCAGACGATGCCTGAGCCAAATCCTCAACAATACTGTAATGGTGAGCAACACGGGCATTGGGATTGTAAGAAGACTTGCGGAGTACACCTTTGGAAGGTGGTCGTACAATGGATTCAGTAGTGGGCCTTTCAATCTCAAGAGGACCAGAAACATGAAGAGGAGGAAGACCATCAGTGATCTCCTTCCCTGTTGCCTGACATGATCTAGTATAATATTTCGATCAAGTAGCAATAGAAATGGCTGTAGAACTATTCATCATGAACACCTGAGATTCAAATGGGGTAGAGGATGGAGGTTGCTCTACCATCTGGGTCTACTGAGATGGGAAAGGTTCTTTATGAACAACCATATTTCCCTGGGTGCCTTTGAGCAACCGGCTCACTTCGGACTATCGAGGACAGTCCTTGGTGAAGTGCTCTTCATCACAAATCAAACAGGGGTACTTCAGCTTACGTTGAGAACCATCACCAACATGAGGTTTCTAAGAATCCTATTTTGGGGTATCAGCTTTGGCCTTACCTTTACCCTTCTTTTTACCTTTAGAAGCATTATCCGCCGGATTGGCCTGAACAACATTAACTTCAGCAGGCTTACCAGAATTAGAGGTGGACTAAGAAGCAACATTATTGGAAGAAGTAGACTTCAAATTCCCAGAGTTTGAAAAAGAATACTTCTGAGAAGTCTGAGATACAGAACCAATAATACCAACAATGGATGGAGTCTCTAGTGGTTTAGAAGTTCCAGGTTGGGGAGCATCAGGAAAGATATCATACAATGCGCCAGACTGAGAGTACACAAGATCAAGGTACTGGGCATAAGAAATGGCTTGTTCCTCAGTTACACATGCCCCCATAGCTATGTATTTTGAAATCTGATTGAAAAAGGAGGTGGTGAACTAATGAGTCAGAAGTTGATCAGGAATCTAAAATTTGATCATGCGATGATGACGCCACCACTCATGAATATGATCCGAGATGTGAGTAGCTCATTCCTGTTTCAATTAAGTGAGGAGGTGCGTCCCGGTCTCATAGCGGATCGGTAGCTGAAAATGCGTAAGGAATGCCATGGATAAATAATTGAAGTATTGGAAGATGCCATGAGACAGCTCAATGTACCACTTTGCAGTGGAACTAGTAAGAGTTCGCTGGAAAAGATTGAGTCAAATAGAATTGTCAACCCAAGAATTAGAGGAACACCACAAGTGGTAAGTCATAATATGCGCATGGGGTTCTTCACCAAACTTTCCCTCAAACGTAGGACAATCACTAGGAATCTTGTTTGGAACCGGCAGAATGGGATCGTTCGTTAACTTTGACAAATTCGGTAACCCAAACGTAGCAAGAAATGGTAATTTAGGATTAAAAGTCATTGGAGGTCTCTGATAAGGACCCATGTTCACATTCCACCCAATCTAAGAGGAATTATGCCCACACATATTTTGTCCCGAAGGATTCTGACCATAGGGGTTAGAAGCATGATAATTTTTTGGATACTGGGGTTGAGGACCAAGATACTGAGTCTGTTTAGACCATTGAGGTCCCTGCTAAGCAACGTATGGAGTTTGTTCTGGAATTTAAGCATGGCTTCAAGGTTGATGATACACTAATGAAGGTTGATTTTGAGGGTAAAAACCTTGGGGTGCACTACATACCGGCTGATATTGACCCTGAGGGTAATAAGCACCTCGTGGTTGAGCAGGTGGATCCTGTTGAGCAGTTTGAGTGGGCTACTGAGCAGGTGGACCTAGCTGAGTTGGATAAATAGGTAGAACAAGTTGCTGAACCGATTGAACCGGCTGGGGAGCGGGTGGAACCGGCTGTTGAGCTGGTTGAACTGAATACTGAGGGCCACCAGGTTAACCTTGCAGCAGAGTTTGGCCCAATGATTATGATGGACCAGGTTGTCCCTGATAACCAGGTTGACATGGAGGAGGACCGTAGGGTTTTCCTTGTTGCATAAAGTTTTGGCCATACTGAATGTGTGGCGGCGGTTGTGGTGCAAAAGGTTGTTCATGTGGCGGATAAATTTCTCCCCCAGGAGCATAAGATTGTCCTGGTTGATTCTGAGGTTAACTAGACAGACTGTAGGGTTGGCCTTGTTGGACCAAAGGTTTACCTTGTGAAGGTTGGCCTTGTGGACCGAAAGGTTGTCTCTATCGACCAAACGTAGAGCCCTACTGAGCCAAAGGTTGTCTCGATGAGGGTTGTCCTTGCAAGCTAGAGGGTTGCACAGGTAAGGTGGGTCCAAGATGAGTAACGGTCTGAGAAGGATCATAAAAAGCTTGATAAGGATTAGTAGAAGGCAAATAGACATGATTACCATATACATCATAATGATGCGGAAACGAATAAACGGGGTTACCGATAGCATCATAGTGATGGAAACGAGGATTTCTAGGAGCTTGGGGCTGTTAAGAACCGTGAGAGCTCCGCTGCTAAATAACTAACAAATACTCTTCAAAATTAAGGCTGCCAGGAATCACTTGGGCAGTGGAAACTGCACTAGAAGTAGGCGGGGCCTCCGTGGCACGAGATTGTGATCTACCCAGACCAGGATTGACAAACCATGTAGGATTGAGAAAAATAGACCTGAAAGTGTGAAAATATCCTGAAAATTGAGTCGTAACAACCAGTGTGGATGAAGCCACACATACAGTAGGTTGGACTGGGACATATGTAACAGTAACTGACGAACCAGGTGTCGAAGGTGATAGTCCTAACGAAGGGAGGACTGAACTCTGAGGAGGAGTTGATGTACTGGATTGTGCTATGGATGCAACACAAGACATAATCTGACTCAAGGACCTATATCCAATTTGAAGTGACACCGATGGTGGAGAAGACTGAGTAGAAACATGAGGGAGATCTTCAAGAAAAATTTTATATTCTCCTGTAGAAACAGGCATTCCTTCACTACCAACAGGACTAGACAAATCCACGTTTGAATCTGTCGTAAGATTTTCAAAAAGACCATGGGGACTATGAGGTACAGCAGCAGCTAAAAACAGTGGTTACAATGTAAGAGGAGGAAATTATCCTTCTTCCCCAAAACTAGACCAAGCACCTAAAGGAGGCCAATTAAACTCAACTGACCCTTCAGGGGGAGATCAGGTAGCAAGAGGCAAGATAGACCGGAGAATAGGCTGTGAAAACTCGACATACCTAGTGGACTAAGGGGTTTCAAAAGAAATGCCCAGACAAGAAACACCAACAGGAGGCAGTGATGACGACGAAACTGGTGGTTCTGCCACTGTGACTGTATTTCAAAACAGGAAGGAAAAAAGATAACCAATCAAAGGCTCCAAGATCAAAATCTAAGGAAACAAAAATAGGCCAAGTAATAAAAATTTTAACGGCCGTGTGATCGTGGGTAATTAATTTTATGACACTGAAACTGAATTTTTTTGTTTCATATTTTAAGAGTCGAGAAACAGGAAAAATATGACTCTAGTCTCTTTCAATTTTAAATGATCATGGAAGGACAAGTGCTCAAAGATCTCTTCTCTTTTTAAGGAGTCATGAAAAGATCAGAATGACTACTCAGGTACTCTAAACAAGAGGGTGTACCAAGTTTCTGTGAACTTCCATATACACCTTGGTGATCAAATGAAAGAGAAATGACCAAGGACTTAATGTACGTGTAGGTAGTCTACCCGAATGTTGTGTTCGATGTATCATGGTTACAAGGTGGCAAACGTGGCTTCTTATGGATAAAAGGATTGCAACCTAGATGGTTCTCCCTTTATATACTCAATGGTATGGGGAGCACAAGTTCGTACTAGCGCTATCTAAAGCCAGATGGCGAATGACAACTACTAGGTTTTAAGACACCGGAACACGTCTCTAGCCTAGACCACTAAAAATTTTGCGTTGGGTTTCAATGCTTCCTTAGGTTAATTGAATTAATTTTAAAGTTGATCTTGGATTATGTTTCAGTTTCAAGACCCTACCGAATTTTGATCTCAAATTTCCTAAATTCAAGCTATATGCAAAGGAACACCATCTTCCATTCAATGAATGTTAATTACGAGAAGGATAGAGATCTTTCAAACAATAGCAAACAATGAGAATATTCGAAGAAATCCACGAATGCATCTAACGCAATCAAATGAAAAATGAAAAACTCTTTCCTAGACTATGAAATGCTAGTTATGCAAAAGAAATTTTCACTTTCGATGAAAAGGAAAGAATGAAAAATGTTTTTTTTTTTTTTTTCAATGAAAAGAAGTACACAATGCACTAATTACATGAAAAAAAAAATAAACACTAGCCTGAGTATTGTGAATGTAGGAATTGAAATTGAATGACTCAATCAATGCAAAACAAACACAAGAAAGTACTCAAACTAATGCTGCAATCTTCCAAACCAAAATAAAGTTTTCAAATCGACCCAAACAAGCAATGTAATCTATGCTTGGAGCAACAAGGAGAAGAATAAAATGAAAACGAAATGATCATTCAACCAAAGAAAACACTCAAAATAATCAAGAAAACTTAGTGCAATCAACCTGGGAATGAGACTGACAACAATCAAAAGACTTTATTTCCAAACATAAGGCTCAGTGCACAAAGACACTCAGAAACCCTAAGGCCTTAAACTACACTTATAGGAAAATAGACAAACAACTGAGAAAAACAAGCCTACAATAGTCAAAACAGTCCCAAAGGATCAGTTACACACAAAAAACAACCCAGAGTCAAGCACATCTGACCAAAAGACTCATCAAGGAGGTCAAACCAAATCCTATAGGATTTAGCGCGACTGTAAGGCGGTAATCCATGCCAAACAGGGGTTGGCGCGACTACAACAAAAGCAACTTGTGCCAATCGGCGCGATTGTTCAAGCGAAAAATGCGCCAAGCTGGATAACTATGGGAAAAAGGGAAAAACAATTAGCATAGTTCAATATTGACACTCTGGAGCTGAACAGGGAATTGCAAACAAGCAAGCAAACCTGAAAACGACCAACAGGAAAGTCAACGACTGAAATCGACCAAACAAGATAAAATGAAAAACTCACACTGAATCCCTAGCAGAGTTTCCAATTTGTTAAGCAGGTAAATCCTCTCTGTGGACAGAGACGATCCCTCTAGCCCTAAAGTGGGTCTAGAAACAAAGAGACATGCTAGAGTGTAGGTTCCTAATTACTGAATGAAAAGATGACACGGTATATCGACCTACATGGAGTCCAACGCTGTCATCGCGATTGTAGTGGTGGAGGCCTCTCCCTCATGCCTCGGCAAGTCAAAACCCTTCTACAATCATGCTTAGATACCTGCACATAGATCAGCAAAAAAGAACAGCATACAACATAATAACTTCATTCATAACTACTAGCCAGTCAAAGAGGGCTAAGCATATTGCATTAAACAAATGACATAACACAAAATGGGAACCAAACAATAGTCACGTATATATATTGATAGAAGGAAGAGTTACAACCAAAGCTTTGGCATCACAGTCTCCTCCAGCAGGGTTCAGCTGAACCGCGTCTCAGATATTTTTCAAGGGATTCGGACGGGATGAGGGCATGGACATAAGCTCTCTCAACGAAGTTCCTTCTTGTTCTATATATTCAAAAATTCATCTATAGTATACTCAGTTATCCATGTTCAGCAAGCTTATGCAAGGAGAGGTATCTTCTTTTTATAGAGGAAAAGGAGGAGGTTGGGATCCCTACAAAGGTGGAAGGGAGGCCCATCCTTTAGGAGGTTCCCACAAGAGGTGGAAACCATAAACTAAAGGAGGGAGTCCGTGGTTATTCAGTCCAACGACTCCCAATAACTCATCCTTGAAGTTGTTAGAGTGGAATCTCCGCCTCTATTTAAAAAAAAAAAAATCCATAAATAACTAGATGTGGGTGGTTAACTGGGACATAGCACCAACTAGCGTGGGGCCTAGTGTTAATCTTCCTCATTGGCACGAGCGCAGAACTGGCTACTCGTGCCAAGGGAAAAAAAGGGGTTTTCGAAGCTCTGCTCATGGAATTGTCAACAGAAGGAATATTTCTCTCATGTAAAGGAATACAATGATGGTATTTGCAAGGCATGACACTTATTATTAGTCACAGAAATGACCCTTCAATAGTGCAAGATGGGGATTGCAGGGAAAGTGACAAAAAATTTTGTAACAAGGTGCAGTAAGATCAAACACTCAGTATTTTCCATCTAAAAATAAGCAATTGGCACAAAACTTATAAGTGGCCCGACAAGAGATAGAACAGCTCCGCACAGTAGCATAGAATGTAGCTTCCATGCAGGTCTACTTGGAGGAAATGGGAGCAACGATACTTGGTGAAGTATCAACACTTGGAGAGACCATGTGAGACCTTTATGAGGAGCTCATAACCATACATAAGGGGGTTGTTCACTTGCATGGTTTGCCAAAGTAGAGTAAATAATTTTTCAAAACTCTTAAAAATGTATAGGTTTTCATTTCTGTCGTGTAGGAATGGATAATGTGATACAAAGGGGCACCTCTTAATGTTCCAAATAAAATGAAGCCACAGGTAGAGCTGGAGAAAGAAAGAGTTCAAATATTGATTCAAAACAACAAGGAACTCGCCTCGTTCATTAGAAGTATTCAGAGCTCATATTTACGGTTATAAAAAAAGTTTGGATTTCTTGGTGAAATCACACGAGATCCCATAAGTTGGATTGATCATCAAAGACAAACAAAAACAACATGCTAGGCAGGAGATCGAAGAGAACTTGGAGCAGTTGAGATAGATTCCCATCAAGGAGGATTTGGTTCTCAACAGATAGAACATGCAGAACTACATCGGTGGTCATTTCTATATTAGAAAAATGTTGCTCCTACTTGAAAGGGAAGTTAAAAATGGCTCCAAGTTATTGTACATGGATGCTATTGATGCTAGAGTCTTCTTCAAGCTAGAAACCATCATGTAGTTTGGGGAGGTCATCACACAATACCGAGCTTGGCACCAATATGTGACCAAGTAGCATCAAGTGGAAGTTTCTAAGCTATATTTTTCCCAAACTCAAGCATCATATTGTTTTGCCTTGTTAGGCTGTCAAGTTGTCTCTGCCCTATTTTTTCTTATATGGTATGAGTATAAAATGTAAAGTGAAATTCCAAGTCTCAATTTTGGAATGTAAAGAGTCATGATGTAATGTAATGAGTCATTTTTTAAATAAGTTGAAGAGTCATGAGAGGAGTCAAAGAGTCACAAAGGGAAATGTGAAGATTCACCCCCTTTTGTTATAAATATATCCTCATAACTCATGTAAAGGGATTTTGGGAGCCAATATTTTGGCTAGGTTTATACTTAGGAGGAGCTCGAGATTTTTGTGAGAAGGTTTGAGTTATATGTAGTGTAGAGGGAGTATACTTCTTTGGAGGAGCAGATGTTGTTGAATTTAACATTCCACTATTGGGGCTAGTGGTTTGTCAATGGTGTATGTATGATTGGAACTTTCAATTTTAATAAAAGTCATAGCAGGTACGCTTTCATACATATGTTGTGAATATAGTAGTACTATTCTTGTTGTATTTTAAATGTATGTTATTTAACTTACGCTTATGCTTATGAAATTCTTCGTTTGCATTTGTATGAATCTTGTTGAATGTGTGTTGTTGTATTGATTCATCATGGTTAACTTGTGTACTATTCTGTATATTATCTTGTGATGGCATTATGCTCATGTGTTCCTTTCAAGCTGCTTACTATTACCAGCTTCTAAGGGGCTCACTTCCTTTTCCCTTCACGTATTGGAACCTTCATGCATCACACTTGACTTTCTGCATGGTCACACACTTGTTCCCACCAAAGACACTGTGCACCACTCTATGTGTATTTGCAACCAAGGAAGATCATTAACACCCCATTTTGGGGATTCCTACTCCAAATGGTGCGAGTTCTAGCTCAGACTTCATATCGGGGAGTTCCCTTGAATGTTGGTGGGTCCAGCACCATAAAAATTTATGGCACAAGAAGGAGGGCTAGATGACAAGGTTTGTCAATGAATTTTATTTGAATTTCCACACTCATTTATAATTTTACCACAAATCAAAATCCCGACATGTTTTTTCTAGACCCGCAAGTCTGAATGTGATGACGAAAATTATTAATGACTTGGCAAATCTAAAATTCAATGGCGAGGGTGAAACAACCTTATTTCATCACACCACTCATTTTCATTGATTCTGCACAAAACAAAACATCCACTGCGAGGATATTGGTTGTATATTGTTCATTCTCGCGTTCGAAGGGTGCGTAAGGGAATTGTGTAACACATTTCTTGATGCCTCCATACACTCTTTAGAGCATCTTATCACATAACTATTTCATGCTTTTTATATGCATGATCACAAATATATGTGCAAGAAAATTTCAAATTTGCAAAAAGAACCTGACGAATAACTTCAGTATTTTCACGATCATTTCATTCATATTTTCTTTGAATTTCCTGAATATGAAGTCAATTGGCCTTTCTTGGTAGACATATTTCTATATCTTGTTCACATTTTAGATAATCCGCAAGAGATTTAATATTTTGAACCCCTCCCAATGTACATCAGTATTAGAGATTCTAAATATATGACGCACAAAATTGTTGTTCCAAGTGACCCTTCGTCGCCTTCTCATCAAACAACTCTAGTTCCACAGGTTGAGGTGGGAGAGCTTGAGAAATTTTCCATTGATCTACCACCATCTTATCCCACCCCACATACTCATAATTTTAGTGCATGTTTGGACTTCGAATCTAATTGTTATGATGAAGTGTTATCTCCTCGTCTTGCATCATTTGGTTCCATTGGTCCTCCAGATTGTGAGTTATTGTGTTCACCTATTTCGAATCTTTATCTTGATGTTCATGAGGATTAATTCTTGGATGTAGGTAGTGTTGAGCAGCCAAATTGTGATATCATTTACGATGATTATGTGTGTGAGTGTACGCCCTAATAGGAATTTGCGATGAAGGATGATTCGTTTCCTTTTTTGCCTCTTCTGCATTATCCTGACATTTTCCTCTATTATGTAATTCCTATTGAATAATGTGAAAACTTAGTTTCTTCTGAAATTGCTACTTTTGATCATTCTCAGAACATGCGGAATGTTATTTTTTCATCTGAATGTGGAGAGCATAAATATTCTATTATTGATTTCCCCAATCTCTCATCTCATCATTCTGAAAATATAGAGGGGAGAAATTTCTTGTTTTCAATCTTCCCCTCCTTACGGTTCACCAGATCCTGAGGATTTCTTTGTTTAGGATATTGAACTTTATGATCATGTTTTTCATGAAATTTTCATTGATTCATTTGGTCATGTTATTGACTCTTCTACTGTTGATATTTCCGAGCCATAGATATTCAATGATCTATATTCTGATGAGTTGGAACTTCCCCAAGCTGTCGAGGAACTTCATCCCGAGATGATGGTTTTGTCAGGTTCTCGTAGTATTATGGTTAGTTCTGTTAGTGTCAGTCAGTTCTTCCTATCACCAGTGATTAAATGTGCTCTTACAAGGTTTTTTTTAGGGTCTCGAGTCAAATTTTATGGTTTTAGTGGGTCTTGAAATAAAAATTTGGTCACTGGCTAGTGTGTCTAGGTCTGTTACTACTCCTTGCAAAACATTTCATATTATGGTCATTGCCATCATTTAGTTGGATGAGACACCACTGAAATTTCTCCATTATCATTTCAGTCACACCACCATGGTCCTCATTGAGCTCATTTCATGAAATGTCACCACTAGGTCTTAGGGTCAAATTCATAAAAATTGTCATTTCACCAATAAATTCGACATTGAAGGAGTAGTAATATGGATAGTTCTCAATAAAGTTTTGTTTAAATTGTAAATTCATTTCAAATGGATGTAATGTGTTCAAAAATTTCCAAAGCCACAGTTTTCATGTAAAAGGTGAAAAACACATGGTGGGGCCACCATACCACTGTGAAAAGAATTTGATTTCCACAAACTACAAATTACCATACAAAAAATTTATTTCACTCATTTCATCGACATTGAGAATTAAATCACCAAAAAATACCATATTATCACAACAAGAATCAAACGACACTCTCAAAAGGTGATTGGCACCCTCTCCAGGTAGCCACACTCCGTTTTCAGCCAACCACTCTGCGTTTATGAGCCTTTGTTTTTTTTAAATCCCAGAGGAAAAATATTCATCTTCAAGGGTTTTTAGCGGAAATTGGAGGTTTCATAAACCTTTTGACAAGTAATTTTATGCTCTGCTACGTCCTATCAGCATGTGTTTCATTGTTTCAAGTGGTGAAATCCTCCCACAGTCCCCATGTTGCGTTTTTTTGGTGGGTGAGCTCCATAGTTTAAATTACAAGAAAAAATACCTAATTTCATACATATTATACACTTCCCCACACCCAAATACATTTCCCACAGCCCTCACACCCTCTCACCCTCATTTCCCTATCCCTTACACCTAACCCTAGCTCCTATGCTACGTTTTTGGTAGTTTTAGGTTTGGGAATGTGTTTTAATTCCCTACACCAATCCCTTCACTCTTTTTATCATTTTTCACTTCCCTAAGCTTCCTAATACACCTATATATCTCCCAAAAGTTTCCTACCCACATATCTCCTCCCTAATCCCTTCATCCCTTCCCCTCACCTCCTTCCCTTGTTTTTCACTAGGGTTTTCCTTTGCAATTGAAAACAATGGAGGGAGGAAAGAAAAATTACAAAAACTGAGGAAAAATATCAAGGTTTAAGCCACTTAACACTCATGAGTTGATGTATTCCTCATTGGCCAAACAATTTTTTCAAAATTTAGGATTTTTAGGGTTTTGTGAGAAAATCGAGCAAGTGGGATATCATGGCAAGTTAAAAATCATGTTTGCCACGAACCTTAGGAGAGATAAGGTCACAATTACGAGAGTTAGATTTAAAATTTCAATTGAGGCCATAGTGACAACTATATGGATAACAAACAGTGGGGAAAATTGGTTCAGGAACTCATATTTCAATGTTCAGAATTACAGAGCTTTCATTAAAAGTCATTATAAAGATGCCATCAAGAAAAATTTCCCTTTTGGACAGTTTTTAGATAATTTTGCAACATTGATGAAGGCCATAATTAGGTATTTCACATGTGAGGGTAGATTTTAAAGGTTTTACAAATATCTTTTCAGATTGTTAATGCATTTCAAAGGGGAAAAAAATCGCAATCTACCCTACTATCTCTATAAAATCTTGACTAAAATGACAAAGAAAGTACAACATAAAAAGAGTGATCACCAAGCTAGTATTTTCCACCATGGCCTCATCAAAATCATTGTCTTGCACCTGCTCACACAGATGAAAATATCTTGGGAGACATTCATGCAGTCCACTATTTTTTTCCCCCTACTAGTCAACCTAGTAGCCATAGTACACCATCAACAACACCATCAATACCATCCAAGACAAAGGAGATTGGCTCACCTAGTAGAATTTTAGTCAAGAGGACACCTAGGGCTGAAGTGACTCAAACATATCAAAGAGGGAGGAGGCTTGTGCTTGCTCCAAACATTGTTGAAAGGGCCAATCCTACATCAATTGAACATGGATCATGATAACACCATAAAACACCTTTGCAAGATGAGGATTCATTCCATCTGGACACTGACATGGTAGACATGGAGGTGAATGAAAAGCATAGAAAAATAAAGTAGGTCATCATGGATAAATATGCTGATATCAGTGAACTTAAGGAAAAATTTTCAAAGGAAACTTTTTGGTTTCATTCTCGCAGCAAGAGAGTATGCAATTAAAGGTAAATCAACTACTCTTGAATAGGCCTAAAGTTGATTTGAGAGAAGAAGATGTAAGTGAAAAGAATTGGCTGACATAGATGATTCAGATGACCAGGAAAAGCAGGTAAGAAGAAGGATACCAAGGATTTGAGGCCTCAAAATGGCACTTCAACAACATAGAGAATCAATTCCACCAAGGACCCAGATGATAGTTAATGATCTCATATTGGCAGAAATTGAGAAGGATAGGGAATATTGGCTTGATAGAGGCAATGGTCAAATGGAGAAACTCCTGAAGAGGGAATATAAGAACAATAACATACAGAAGCACATGGCCATGCATTACTACATAAGAAATTAGGTTTCTAAGGTAAGAATCAAACAGTTGAAGGAAAAACTCAAGAAACCCTAATGAAGTAGAAAGAGAAGGGTAAGTTGGATTTAATTGATGATGCTTCCCTCATAGCATAAAATATCATCACATGTATCCATGGAGAAATTATAAAAAAAATTTGAGTAAATTTGGGAAAATTTTGACAAATTTTGAAGTTTTTGGACATTTTGGCAATTTTTGCAGAGTCTTTGGTCCAAAACAGTAGCGAGCCTCATGTTGCGCTTTTGTTGGGGGCATCCAATTGACAAACCCTTTACATTTCAAGATTTATTTTGACTTGTACATCAACTTCATCCATTTTGAGAGCCATTTCAACACATTCTGGTGGGTGAAAGATCAAAAAGCCACTTAAAAATCACCATTCTGCCTGTTTTTTCAGAGCCACGCTACGCTTTTGGAGTAGTTGTGGTTGAATTGTTTTTTGGATGGCTAGAAGCAGTATTTTGTGGTGCTTGAATATTCTATGGTTTATTAGACAGGTAGATATTTCTTCAGCATCTTTCATATCTTGATTTGGACCTCGGGAAGGCCTCCAAAAGCCTCTTATACCTGGTACGCTGCACTTTCCTGTCATTTCCCCGCGCTTTTGCCTCAATGCATTTTTTCTCAATTTTATCATTCAAACTCAATTTTGCCTAAAGTAATTTTTCATTTTTTGGATTTTAATGATGTAATCAATGGAAAATATGCTAGTTAAAGTGAAATTTAGGTGGATTCATGCTTATCAATTCCTTTCATGGTCAAATGTATCAATTTTTCTATTGTGAGGAGAGTTTTGGTAACCTCCCTAGTCTTTAGGTTTTAGGTGAGGAATTCTTGTGAACTATTCCTCCACTCTAGGATTCGACCCCTGAGAGAGGGGAAATGGTTTCTTATCTGTATGTACGGATTTCTTAGTCATTTTGATGGTTGTACATCAGAGGGTGGAACTCTTGTAGCTTGTACTTCATCTTTTTATTCAGGAAATCAAAGGACCAGTTGCAACTATTATCTAGGAATTCTCGTGATGTGAGTTTTTGATGTTGTATTTTCTCTGTAATACTTTTATATAGATGATATACATGTCTCCTTTCCGTATATTTATTTTTCAGTGATTTTCCTAAAATATTTATGAGTAGAATTATTTCATGAAAGCTCTGTTTTGTTTGTGAATGACATTTCATATAATCTTCCTTACGGTTTAATGAATTCATGGTGCACATGCTCATAATTGAATTTTTCTTTCACTTTCAAACCCTACACTACACCGAAAAAATCCTAATCCCATAACAAAAGCATAGCTATCTTGCTCCTCCATATCTATTGCAGTTGTGAACCTTTGATACTATAACCTAGTTACCTGATTTCTCATCCTTGATCCAGCAGAAAAAACCGTATATTTTTTGAAACCCTAGAGCTGAGCTATAAAATACATTCTTCCTACAGTTAAATCCTTTAGCTGTGATTTTCATAGAGAGAGCCCTCTCTGGTTTGGTAGGTCTAGCTACCAAACTAAAATATTGGTTTTAGGTTACCTTCATCGATATCCTTTCTTAGCCTTGGAACATTGTGGAGGCTAACATTTTTAGGCACCATTGTCGGGGAGTGAAGCGAAAAATCTTCCCTAGGTGTATTATTCCATTTTAATCAAATTCTAGGCCTGTGTGTGATAGGACCTAGTTTTCGAGAAGGCTGATTCAAGTTGTAGAGAGGAAAAGTGTAGAAACAAGAATATATTGGCACCTAAAAGGCACACAAGACCAAATCCATATCCACATCCAGCATCTCCCGTTGAATATCTAGAAAGACTGATAATAAAAGAAAGACCTCAGCATTCATAGCTTAGTCAATTTTATCTTCTTTGTTAAGGTCTACATATTTTCCTTCAGAATTTCTTTCACTTGAAGATATTCCTTTTGATCTAAAATTTGAATTATCACTGTTTAGATCCAAATTAGAGACATATTTGTCCAAAATTTTAGTTGATCCTTTAAGGTTATCTGAAGTAACATCTCTATCTGAAGCTGTATTCGATTCTTTAAAGCCTAAAACTAGTTTATCATCCATAGAATCCAATTCATAAGAATATTTTGATAGGAAGATATGGATTCAATTTGATAAGCTTCAAAAACTAGAAAACCATCTTCAATATACCTCCAAGAAGGATTTCATACAATATCAACAGGTGCTCTTGTTTTTTGATCCTCTATCAGCTTCATCTATTCACACTACTGTTACATCTCCTCATATTGTTGTTTCTTCATCATCCACACTTCCTCCTACACAACCAACTCTCATACCAGTAACCCCTGTTGTAACAAAAAGCTTATCTCCTAGGACAACTATGGCTAGATTTTCTCCATTAGTTCTGTTGGGACAACTCACCAATTTACCTCAAAACTATGGATAAAGGCTACCTATTTTTTATGGAACCAATGATGTTACAGTGAGGCAACACATTGACAAGATCACATATTTCATAGATTTAGAAGAAGTATACATTGATGATGCGAAGATGAGAATTATTGGTTAGAGTTTCTCAAGAGAAGTGAAAAAATGGTTCAAAGCTTTGGCAGTTGGTTCAGTGCAGAATTCACAACAGTTGACAGATATTTTCCTCACCAAGTGGGAGAAAAATAAAATCCACTTTAGATATTGGTCAAGTATAACCCATTGAAAAGACAACCTAATGAATTAGTTCAAGACTATACTATCTGCTTCAATAAGGTGTACAATTCCATTCCCGTCAATATCAAACCTCGAGCTAATTTATCCTTGTTACACTATCTAGATTCCTTTGACCCTGATATGGCATATCAGCTTTGAAAAATAAATCCTAGCTTATTGGAGGAGATGCAGAAAAATTCCGTCAACGTTGAAGCCAACCTTTTGATCAAGAAATCAAAAATCAAAGTTTAAAAAAGAGTCACAATAAATGAAGAACCATCATCCTCATCTGAAGCAAAGCTGGATAGTTTGATTAAATCAATGGAGAAGATGGTAGATAGAATTTCCATTTTAGAAAGGCAGCCAGACAATCAAGTTCGAAATCCCAATTTCTGAGGACAGCAGTAGTAACCACAGTTTGGGATTAAGAAGAGAGAACAAAGAGCTCTAGCTCAACAACAAATTCACACTCCATTACGGTAGAAATATGCCCGAGCACCTAAAGAAGAAGATGACATTGTTTAAGAAAACCTTCCATTTTCAAAAGATCAGGGACCTATTTATATTACAGAATATGATGAGTATATCGAAGAAAAATATGTGGTAGATGACCATGAACTTGTACTTGCAAATGATGATGGGTTGGCAGTATAATCTGAAGACTATCAAAGGGGGTACCTAAATGCTCTCAGCTCAGTGTAGAGACAGTAAAGTTTGAGAAACCGAGATGTTCCTATTACTTCTACTCAAAAGAGGACAACTCAGAAAAAAGATACTGAGCCCAAACAAACCTCCCAAGCTAGTCCAGACAAGGAGAAGGAGCCTGCTGTGAAAAATCAAAGCAGGAATAGCGATCCATATACAAGTAAATCAAAGAAGGATAAAGAAGTGAAAATGATTGAATCTCCAGCAAAATATCAGCTTGAAAAGAGGGATACCATTGTAAAAGAGGTAGAGAAACAATCTAAATTTTTTAGATTAGAGAGTGAAATTTCTAAGTTAGAGGTGTCTATTCCCCTCATTGATCTTGTAAAGAATGGTAGATATAAATCTCTGATTGCCAAGATTTTGAAAGTAGATCACATGTCATACATGGTTAATGTCAGTGATGATCATCCCAAAATTCTATTTGGTTTATTGATAGATGGAAATCTTGAAGATAGTGAAGTCCCTCCCTTTTATCTTAGCTTGAGGATTCAAGATTATATTATCCATAATGTCATGCTGGATTTTGTGGCCTCACATAATTTAATACTGAAATCTATCATGGATAATTTGGGGCTAGACATAAACCAACCCTATCATGACCTATATTATTTTGATTATGATAGAGTCTGATGCCTTGGTCTTATCAAATACTTAGTTGTCTCTTTGGATCAGATTCCTGCCAAAAATGTGTTGATGGATTTTGTAGTTGTTGACATACCTCTAAGGTATGGCATTCTACTTTCACGATCTTGGGGAGTTAAATTAAGGGGTACTTTACAACTTGATTTTTCATATGAAACAATTCTGGTATTTGGCCAACTTAGGAAGCTATACCAAGAAGTGAAAGTCAAGTACATGATCACTAGCAAAGATAAACCTAAGAATCACACAATTCACTCTATACATACTGATTTAGAGTCATTCATATTTTATAATGATCATAGTACTAATGATTTATATATTCAGCTTGTAGAAGGTGAATAAATTTCAGAACTGTCAAATAGTGTCCAAGCGCTCTTGAATGCAAAAAACATAAATTAGAATTCTGAAAGCTTGCAGCTAAGAAATTCAGAGAAAAATTCAGTAGAATCACATAAAACATCATTTGATTCAGAGAAAGGCAAATAATATATTGATATAGCGGATCAGAAAGAAAAGACAGATCAACCAACAAAATTTCAACTTCCCAATGATGAGGAGGGTCTTTGGACGATGGATTTCAATTGTGCTTTGGGAAATATGGAGCTGGTATTGGAATTTGGATCCGTAGCCCTATACATCAGTCATCAAAAGTCCCACAAAATGTAAGATTGTTTTCTTATAAGCTAGATTTTGATTGCTCAACCAATGAGGTAGAATATGAGGCCTTGATCACTGGTCTCCAAATTTTGAAAAGGCTAGGTGTGAAAAGAATTAAAGTATATGGCGACTTTGAGTTGGTGATAAAATAGGTAAAAGGGCAGTACTAGGCCAAACATCCTAGGATGAGAGCTTATTGAAATGTTATTCTTGATATTCTTAAAACTTTTCCAGCATATACATTGTCTTTGATTTCTAGAAGACTGAATTTTATGGCTGATTCACTTGCCACAATGGCCAACAATTTTAAGATTCCTATTCATGCTACAAAAACGTTTGAAATTAATATGAAGCATTGCCTGAGTTTCCCTGGAAATATTAGATATTGGCAAGTATTTTGGGATGATAAACAGATAAATAACTTTATTCAAATGGAGGAGGATTTTGATAACTCCCATATTGATGAAGTGTATAATGAAGATGATTAGGTAATTGAAGTTGTTGAAGTTGAGGTGCTGCAACTGAAGAATAACAACATTCCATGAGGTCTAGTATTTCTGGAAGAGTTTTTTTATCACGATGAGTTTGCTAGAAATCCAACAATGGTCCCCACAGAAGAAGGTGTTGAATATGTAAACATTGATACAACGGATAACCCCAAGATGGTCAAGTTATCGAGGTATTTATCCCCTAAGTTGAAAGGTAAATATACAACTCTCTTTGAGTGATTTTTCTGATGTATTCTCTTGGGAGTATTCATATTTAAAGGTATACAACAAAGACATCATCTAGCACACCATCCCAATCAAGTTGGATCAAAATCCATTCCACCAAAATTTGAGGAGAATCAATCCTAAGCTGTTGCGATCAATCGAAAAAGAGGTAAATAGACTTTACAAAGTTGGTATTATAGTTCCTATTCTATTTCAGATTGGATGTCTAATCTTGTGCCGATAAGGAAGAAGACACAGGAGATTCACCTTTGCATATATTTTAGAAATATGAACAGGCTGTCCTTAAAGGAGAATTATCCTTTGTCGAAGATGGACCACATCTTGCAGAGGTTTTTTGGAGCTTTGAGGATGTCACTTCTTGACAGATATTCAGGATACAACCAGATCTTTGTGCATGAATATGACCAAGAGAAAACAACTTTTACAATGCCATGGGATACCTTCATGTACGCCAAAATCACATTTGGGCTCAAGAATGCAGAGGCTAAATTTCAACGGTCTATGGACATCACTTTCTCAGATGAGAAGAGTGTATTTCTTGCTTTTTACCTTGATGATGTTACTGTCTTCTAATAGTCATATGATGAGAACTTACACCACTTGAGACTAGTGTTTAAAAAATGCAGAAAATTTGGCATCTTATTGAATCCTAAGAAAAGCTTATTTACCATGGAGGAGGGAAAACTACTTGGGAACATCATCTCAAAAGATATCATCCCCATTGATCCCTCCAGGGTCGAATAAATTTAGAAATTGGAAATCCCATGGAACAAAAAGGAGATCCAGTCATTCAACGGTAAGATAAATTGTTTAAGGAGATTTATACCCAATCTCACTGAGAACCTTAGAGATATGACAGATATGTTGATCAAGGGACAAGGTTTGGAAATGTTGATGTCATAATCTAATCTACATGTGTTTGACATAAATTTTATTTTTGCGCTTTTTGAAGAGGAGGTTGATGACTCATTGACATAGGTATCTCAGATTTTCTTTTCATCCCCTTGGTATGTTGATATATTTTATGTACTGAAACATTTAAATCATCCGTTGGGTGTGTCTAAAAGTAAAGGTAGATCACTGAAATTAAAGGCTTCAAAATATTGTATTTTAGACAATGTTTTGTATTGGAAATATCCAGGAGGTGTCTTTTTGAATTTTCTTGTCGAAAGTTAAGTGAAGGAGGTGATGAATGACTTCCACAAGGGTGATTGTGGCAGTCATTTATTCTGTAAAACCACAACAAACAAATTTTTGAGGGTTGGTTTCTATTGGCCCACTCTTTTTTCTGATGTGTACAAGACCATGATGAGTTGTCACAAATGTCAAATTTTCCAAGGGAAGAGGAAGTTTCTCCCACTGCCTTTGCAGCCCATATCGTTCCAGGCACCATTTTAGCAATGGGGTCTCAATTTCATAGGTGAGATCCATCCTTCATCATCTTCCCAACACAAGTGGATTTTTATGACTACAGATTATTTTACAAAGTGTATTGAGGCAATCCAAACAGACAAGCAATTGATTTGGTTATCATAAAATTTTTGGAATCTAATATATTTTCTACATTTGGTTGCCAAGATAAAATCATCACGAATAACGCAGTTGCATTTAAGTCCTAAAATATGGTGGAATTTTGTGAGAAGTACAATATCATGTTGGGTCATCCAACTGCATACTACCCACAAGGTAATGGATTAGGCTAGTCTTTGAATAAATATTTGGTCAATATTATCAAGAAGATGTTGGAGGTAAATAAGAAAATTTGGCATAAGAAACTCATCAATGCCTTGTGGGTAGATAGAGTAAGTAATAAGAAGTCCATATGCATGTCGCCTTTTCAGTTAGTGTATGGAGTTCATACAGTATTTCCTAATTCTCTTGTTGTTCTAGTCATGAAGATATTACAGGAAGTTGGCCGCGAACATAATGATGTTCAGTGAAGGATAAACCAAATGATTCATTTGAAACAAACCAGGTAGGAAGTGTTTCAAAACAGTTCTAAGCTTTAAGAAATAATAAAGAAAGTGTATGACCGGAAAACAAAGGCGAATGACTTCAATATTGGTGATGTGGTCCTCCGTTGTGATGCTCGAAATGAAGATAAAGGAAAGCATGGTAAGTTCAAGAATTTGTGGAAGGGATCATATAGGATTTCCACTTAAAGAGGGAAGCATGCTTACTTTTTGGAGGTAATTCATGGGCAAGATTGTGGAGGAGGACCATTCAATGGTAGGCTTCTCAAGAACTACCTTTTTTGATGAAATTTCTAATGTTTCTCAGCATCGTTGTACATATCATTTTACTTTTCTGCCAAAGTGTGAAGAGTTAATCATCGAAGCTTGAGGCTCAAGGTGAAGACCATAATGTTTCCTTGATTGGATGTTGATTTGTAAGTAGAGTAAGTTTTTGTTTCAGTCGAATTCATTTTGGTTTGTTAGTCATTTTTCATTTTTGAGTTTGGTCCTTTTATTTTTGACTCCATGCCCAAATGGATAAGGCTACTTGGTCAACGGTGTTCTTGACACCTCCAAGAGTTTCCATCCCCAGTTGGAGCCAATGTTAGTGTCAGTTATTTATTCCTATCACCAGTGATCAAATTTGTTGTTAAAACTTTTTTTTAGGGTCTCAATTCAAATTTTTATGGTTTCAGTAGGTCTTCAAATAAAAATTTGGTCACTGGCTAGTGTGTCTAGGTCTATTACTACTCCTTTAAAAAAAATTCATGTTCCAATCATTGGCATCATTTAGTTGGATGAGTCACCACTAAAATGTCTCCATTATCATCTTAGTCACACCACCATGGTCCTCATTCATCTCATTTCATGAAATATCATCATTAGTTCTTAGGGTCAAATTCATAAAAATTTGTCATTTCACCAATAAATCTGACATTGAAGAAGTAGTAATATGGATAATGCTCAATAATTTTTTTTTTAAAGTGTAATTTCATTTCAAATGGATGTAATATGTTTCAAAAGTTTCCAAAGATTCATTTTTCAAGTAAAAGGTGAAAAACACATGGTGGGGCCACCATACCACTATAAAAAGAATTTGATTTCCACAAGCTAAAAATGACCATACAAGCCATTTCTTTCACTCATTTCATCAGAATTTAGCACTAACTCACCAGCAAAGAGAATATTAGCACATCAAGCATTGAATGACACTCTCAAAAGGTGATTGGCATCATCTCCAGGCAACCATGTTGCATTTTCAGCCAACCACATTCTGTTTTTTAGCCTTCACTGCGTTTTCACTCCTAGAGGAAAACTATTTATATTCAAGTTTTTTTAATGCCAATTGGAGGTTTCATCAGCCTATTTAAAAGTAATTTGAAGCTCTTCCACCTCCTATTAGCATTTTTTTCATTTTTTCAAGTGGTGAAATCCTCCCATAGTCCCCACACTGCATTTTTTTGGTGGGTGATCTCCATAGTTTAAATTACAAGAAAAAACACCTAATTCCATACAAATTCTACCCTTCTCCACACCAAAATACATTTCCCATAGCCCTCACACCATCTCACCCTCATATCCCTAACCCCTACACCTAACCCTACCTCCTACATTGTGTTTTTGGTAGTTTTAGGGTTAGGACTATGTTTTTATTCCCTACACCAATCCCTTCACCCTTTTTATGATTTACCAATTCCATAAGATTCCTAATACACCTATATACATCCCAAAATTTTCCTAACCACATATCTCCTCCATAATCCCTCCATCTGTTCCCCTCTCCTACTTCCCATGTTTTTCACTAGGGTTTTACTTTGCAATTGAAAACAATGGAGGGAGGAAAGAAACCTTACAACAAAGGAGGAAAAATATCAAGGTTTGAGCCACTTAACACTTAGGAGTTGATGTATTCCTCATTGGCCAAACATTGTTTTCAAAATGTAAGATCTTTAGGTTTTTGTGAGCAAATCCAACAAGTGGTATATCATACCAAGTTAACAAGCCTGTTTGCCACAAACCTTAAGAGATATAAGGTCACAATTGCAAGAGTGAGCTTTACAATTTCAACTAAGGCCATAGCTATAGCTATAGGGATACCAAACAGTGGGGAAAATTAGTTCAAGAACTCAGATTTGGATTTTTAGAATTACGGAGCTTTCATTAAAAGTTGTTATAAAGATGCCATCAATAAAACTTTCCCTTTTGGACAATTGTTAGATAAGTTTTCTCCATTGATGAAGACCATAATGAGGTATTTCACCTGTGAGGGTAGATTCTCAAGGTTATACAAATATCATGTCATATTTTTAATGCATTTCATAGGGGTCAAAACTCTCAATCTACCCTACTATCTCTAGAAAAGCTTGGCTAAAATGGTAGACAAAGTGCAGCATAAAGAGAGTGATCACCAAGCTAGTCTTTTCCACCATGGAATAATCAAAACCATTGTCTTACACCAGCTCACACAAATGAAAATCTCTTGGGAAACATTCATGCAGTCTATTTTCTTTCTTCCCCCTGCTAGTCAACCTACTAGCCAAAGTACACCATCAACAACACCATCAATACCATCCAAGACAAAGGATATTGGCTCATCTAGTAGAATTTCAGTCAAGAGGACACCTAGGGCTAAAGTGAATCAAACATATAAAAGAGGAAGGAGGCTTATTTTTGTTCCAAACATTGTTGAAAGGGCCAATCCTACATTAGTTGAACATGGATCATCATCACACCATAAAGTGCCTTTGCAAGATGAGGAGCCATTCCATCTTGACACTAACATGGAAGACTTGGAGGTGAATGAAGATCACATAAAAATAGATCTGGTCACCATGGATAAATATGCTAAGATTATAGAACTTAAGGAAATATTTTCAAAGGCCAAATTTTTGGTTTCATTCTTGCAGCAAGAGAATATGCCATTAAAGGTAAATCAACTACTCTTGAATAGGCCTAAAGTTTATTTGAGCAAAGAAGATGTAAAGGGAAAATAATTAGTTGACATAGATGATTCAGATGATCAGGAAGAGTAGGTAAGAAGAAATAGACCAAGAACTATAGGCCTCAAAAATTCACTTTAGCAACAGAGAGAAGCAACTCCACCAAGGACCCAAATGCCAGATAATGAGCTCACATTGGCAGAAATTGAGAAGGATAGGGAATATTGGCTTGATAGAGTCAATGGTCACTTGGAGAAACTCTTGAAGAGGGAAAATAAGAACAATAAAATACATAGGCACATGGTCATGCATTGCTACATAAGAAATCAAGTGTCTTAGGTAAGAATCAAACAATTGAAGAATAAACTCAAGGAAACCCTAATGAAGAAAAAAGAGAATGGTAAGTTGGATTTACTTGTTGATGCTTCCATCATAGCATAAAATATCATCACGGGTCTCCATGGAGAAAGTCTAGAACAATTTTAAGCAAATTTGGGAAAATTTTGACAAATTTTGAAGTTTTTGGACATTTTGGTAATTTTTGCATAGACTTTGGTCCATAAGGGTAGTGAGCCTCACACTGCGCTTTTATTGTGGGCATCCAATCTACAAACTCTTTACATTTCATTATTTATTTTTACTTGTACATCATCTTTAGCCATTAGGAGAGCCATTTTAGAACATTCTAGTGGGTGAAAACTTCAAAAAACCACATAAAAATCACCTTTTTTCCTATTTTTTTAGAGCCACGCTGCGTTTTTAGAGTAGTTGTGGGAGAGCTGATTTTTGGAGGGCTAGAATTAGTCTTTTTCAGTTCTTGAAGATTCTATGGTGTAGTAGATAGGCATATATTTCTCTAGAATCTTTCAGATCTTCATTTGGGCCTCAAAAAGGCCTCCAAAAACCTCTTACACCTAGCACGCTGCACTTTCTCCTGGCACGCTGCACTTTCCTGTCAATACATTGTGCTTTTTCCTGGAAGCCTGTTTTCTCAATTTTATCAGTCAAACTTAGTTTCGCCTAATGTAATTTTTCATTTTTTGGATTGTAATAATGTAATAAATGGTAAATATGCTGGTTAGAGTGAAAATTAGGTGGATTCATGCTTGTAAATGCCTTTCATGGTCAAATGTATCAATTTTTCTATTGTGAGGACCATTTTGTTAACCTCCATAATCTTTAGGTTTTAGGTGAGGAATTCTTTTGAACTGTTCCTCCTCTCTAGGATTCGACCCTTGACAGAGGAGAAATGGTTTTTTGTCTATATGTATGGATTTCTTAGTCATTTTGATGGTTGTAAATCGTAGGGTGGAACTCTTGTATCTTGTGATTCATATTTTTATTAAGAAATCAAAGGACTAGTTGAAAATGTTGTCTAGGAATTCTTGTGTTGTGATTTTGTGATGTTATATTTTCTCTGTTATAGTTTTATATAGATGATATACATGTCTCCTTTCCATATATTTATTTCTTTAGTGATTTTCCTGAAATATTTATAAGAATAATTCTTTCATAAAATCTCTGTTTTGTTTGGGAATGTCATTTTATGTAATCTTCCTTCCTATTTAATGAATTCGTGGTGCACATGCTCGTTGAAATTTTATTTCACTTTCAAAACCTACACTACACCGACAAAATCCTAAGCCCATTAAAAAAGCATAGCTATCTTGCTCGTCCATATCTCTTGCAGATGTGACCCTTTGACACTTCGCCCTAGTTACCTGATATCTCATCTCTGATCCAGAAAAAAAACCCTATATTTTTCAAAACCCTAGATATGAGCTAACTAGCTTGAAATCCATTCTTCCTCCAGTCAAACCCTTTGGATGTGATTTTCATAGAGATATCCCTCTCTGGTTTGGTAGGGCTAGCTACTAAACTAAATTCTTGGTTTGAGGTTACCTTCGTCGATATCATTTCTCAGCCTTGGGACATTGTGGAGGCTAAGAAGTTCCACTTATGATCATAACAATGTTGAATATTTCAAGGATCCTCATCACTCTCCTACACACATTAATAATTAATCCATTTTACAACTTCTACATCCTCCACCTGTATCACGTGATCCTATTGCTCAATCATTGGAAGGGGTCATACGTAGCGAGCATGGTTGCAAAATGAAAATTTTCTTATTTCTTTATGTTCACCATTTTTTGCAGTTTGAAAGTTTTTTCTTGCATGTATTCTGGTCGTAGTGCATCTAAACACTGCAATGCATCCACCGAATATATTTCATGTGCATTTTTTTCTTACTTTTCTCCAGATACTTTCAAACTTCAAATGTTTTGGTTTGCATTGTATTATCCTTTTTGTTTAATGTTATGCTTGTAAAAATTTCTTGACATGCATTCCCTTGCATACATAGGCCAACCAATGCATCAATGGTTGCATTGGAAGTATCAATTCATGTGAGTCTGGCCTATGCCCTAATTAGGTTAGGAGTAGGAATTATTTTTTATTTTCTTAGTTATTTTATTTGAATTGTTTTTCATTAATTTTATTTCCACTCGGCTTCTTTCCTTTTGTTTGTTTTCTTTTCAACTATAGGATAGTTCTCGCATGATACCATGTTTGGCTCCCAAGAAATTATGGTGAAATTTGAGAGGAATTTGTGTTACTATCAATGCTTGGTTTTTTGTTTATTCCCTCTCTTTGCATGAATATTTCATTCTTTTATTCGATGATACTCTGATTGAAAACAAGTTCCTTTTTGGAGAAAATCGCAGTTAAATCGTGTTTGAATATTTAACTAGTACCTCCTACTCTAATCATTCTTTATATTTTTTGTTAATCCTTTTCAACCGAGTCAAGTAGAGTAACGAGGGGAGGAAAACCTTAAAAAGTATGTTAGAGGTGTATATAAAGATCCTTCTCTGAAGGAACAACCTCTTCTACTCTCAATTATTCGAGATCCCTCTTCCACACCATGAAATAAATAAGTTCTTATGCACAATTCAATGAAAAATGAAAAAATGAAAAAAAATAAAATAAAGGGTGAAAGAAGAGAAATTCTTCCTGTGCAGAGAGGTGAAGCAAGAAACTTTGCCTACGTATTGTCTAGTATTGCTAGCAATGGAGAAATGTTTGAGTTCTTGAAGTGACTCTGTCAAGGTATTGTCCAGGCTTGCTGGAAGTGGAGCAACACCAGAGATGAAAACTAAGACTTTGCCAATCTCTTTTACTTCTACATATATATACTCCTCATCCCCAATCGAAACAACTCAGTTTGACTTGGCTTGTTTAGTGTGTCTCTGATGAAGAGAATGGTAGGAACTATGTATTTAACTCGTACTAAGTGAAGAAGTTGTGGTAATCAATGAATTGAAAAATACTTCCATAAGAGTTAGACCTATTTCTCATGTGACAAGAATCATAGAGAGATTTATAGTTCTACCAGTGTGTCACCAAGTGTTGTAGCGGCTATAACCACCCTCCAAAATTTTTCCTATGCTTTAATTTTGGAGCCTTTCTTCCTATCCATAGGAGTTTATGTTGTGCTTTTTTCAAGTATTTGTGCTTTGATTGAGACTTATATTTTTCATTTGTTCTTGTGTTTTATTTTTTCACACGTAATTGATCTTTCTATGTCACAAGCTAATCTCATGATTTGGTCTTACAACAGTTCTAGGCTTTCCTCCATAAACCATGCAATCCTTGAGGGCAAGTAGCCTTGATGATTGGAATTGCACATTTCAGATTGGAACTCAGCCTTGAGCTCAGAACCTACATATTCATGGAAGGAGGTCCAACACTCAGCCCAAAAACTGCACAATCCCTCACTCAGCTTAGAAATTGTGCAATGCACTGAGCCGAAAAATTGCCAAGTTACCCAGAATTGTGCAATATTTCCCAGCAATGCACATGGAAAATTTCCGGAAAAAACAAAAATTAAAATATTAAAAAATTAAATTAAAAAAAAAACATCCCTATAATATAGGGATCCATTATTGGTATCTTGAAGGAGGCACATTCATTATTTTTAGAAACTTCTGCCAAGTGTTTCTTTTTCCTTGATTTTAGGCATGCATGTCATAAACCCTAATTTTCTCAAATCTATTTAATCGATGACTCTAGAGATCATTTGTACATTCGATCTTAGATATCCAACATTACAAAGGAGATCAAGGAACCTTCGGTGCAGTTGTCGTCACTTTTCCTGGTGAGTTTTGTTTTTGTCTCTTTTGCCACTTTTTCTGTCGCTTTTTGTCGTTTTGCTTCTGTGAGTGATGTTTTTCTTATTTCTCCTCATGGTTGTTGGATTTTAAAATTATTTTAGCTTGTAGAAGTGGGTTTTCAAGTTTTCATTTTTCTTTCACAAGTGTCGCATCAATTTTCTCATTTTTTCACCGATGGTCACCATTGCGGAAACTCTCCTCACATACTTAATTTTGCTTATGTTTGTCGAGTTTCTGCACCTAGTTCACATCGATTCATCTATAATTTTAGGTCCCTGTAATACTAGTGCAGCCCCTTACTGTTATTGCTAGTGTAGCCCCCTTATTATTATTTTTGTGCCCATGTAGTCCCCATATTGTTATTATTGTGCCCCATAGAAGCTCACTATTTTTATTATTGTGCCCTTACATTATTATTGTTATGTAGGCTATGATTACATTGTGACCCCTTAGATTCCTATAAATAGAAAGCAAGTTTTGTCATATGAATCATCCAAGAATTATTCGTTTATGTATTGTAAAGGGGGTTTCCCCTCGAAGTGGATAATTTCTAATCCGTTGACCTATATTTTCTTTTATTTTGTGAGTTGGTTGCATAACATTTGGCCTCAGAGCTTTGGATTCTAGGGTTTTTTTTCTTAAAACATGTCATCTTGGAATTTTCTCTATAACTTTCTTTATGCGAAGCTTCAGAAGATGAAATTGAAACCACGGGGATTTGAAATCTTGGTGAAGTTCTTGCCAGAATTTTAGATCTTGTTTCTCTATATTTTTTGAGATATGATTTGAGGAAGTTAGGGTTTTTGCAAGATCGAAAATTTAGTATCAAACAGGTGACCTAGGGAAAATCGTCATAAAATTGTTTCAAGAATTGAATTTGAATTATGTAAAAAGTGGAAGAAAGTGCACAAATTGTAGTTTTTCGGGTCGAAATTGCAGGGATGAAGGTCGAAAAAGTGACACATGGAACTTCGTAAGTTTTCTCTACTAAACGAGTCTATAATAAGGCCATCGTGGGATATCAGGCATAAATTTATCTTGAAGAATCCAAATTGGGTTTTAATGTGGCATTAGAAAGAAAACTCAAAGGGCTAATAGTAACTACAGGACCAAATTTCAAATCTTGGAGATCTGAAATCATAGAGATACATCAGGTTCAATATCGAGCTTCTCCAAATCAAGAAAAAGGTGTGTATATTTTTTTAAATTGCATAAATTTTGTTTGAAAAATCAGTTTGAAGTGATTCCAAGGGAATATTGAAGCATATATATCAATATTGGGTTCTAAAATGCCTCCCAAAAACAATTTCACACCCATTAAGACCCCAAAAATCTCTACTATAAAACATGAATAGGAAGAATTGTAACATGATATATAAAAAATTACGAGACCAAGTGCAACAATTTTTTCTCTCGCAAAGAGTAACCAAAGATGGTATGGAAGCTAATATGGATGGCATAGAAGAAAAAATGGAATATTTTAAGGATGGATTAAAAGCGTACATGGATGGTTTAAAATTAGACATGGAATCTAAGCTAGATGGCATAGAAGAAAAAATGGAAGGTTTAAAGGATTGGTTAAAAGCATACATGGAATGTTTGAAGGAAGGTGTGACAAAGTTGCTACAAGAAATGATTCCTAATGGTGAAAAGGTATTAGATGAAACTCATAATGAAAGAAGAAAAAATTTTAATCATGATTTCATAGCCTCTAACATTAGATTGAAGACTCACCATATTCCAAAGATTGATATGAGGAATTTTGATGGCAAGGATTTGGTAACTTGGATACTACAAATGGAGCAATAATTTGATATCCATAATGTGAAATACACACAAAAAAGGTACGCATTGAAACTTTATATTTAGAACCCAATCTGTTTGTATGGTATCAATGGCTTTTTTCTCTTAAAATACTTGTCACTTAGTCAATTCTTACGGAGGAAATGATAGCACATTATGAGGATACAAAGAGAAATATCTTCGTTATCAAATTGATAAATCTCAAACAAAAGGGTTCAATGGTGGAGCATATTGAGGAATTCCAAAAATTGAATATAAGGGAAAATGATATCCCAGAGGAACATAGGATTGATGTCTTCATAAAGAATTTAAAGGATTACATCCAACATGAGGTTCACCTTTGGGAACCTGATTCATTGGAGAAGGCATTTAGGTTGGAAAGAAAAATTGAAAGAAAAATTATGGTGACAAGGAATACTACCACTCACAACTATAAATATGGAAGTGTTGCTACTCATAGCCTTCCACAACCTACATTGTTGACACCACAACAATTGGAAGAAAAAATAGAAAAAGGGATTTGTTATAGTTTTGATAGAAAATACACTAAAGGTCACAAGTGTGCTGAGAATAAATTATGGGAGAATGTTTCACCTCAAACAAAATTACTGAAGAAATATGCATTTTCTTGGACTTTAGAAGTAACTAAGTCCATTGAACATCTGAAAGAGGTAATGTGCCAAGCATCGGTCTTAATTATGCCAGACTTCATAAGAACATGTATTGTGGAATGTGATGCCTCAGGAGATTGAATTGGTGTTGTTTTAAAGCAAGAAGGAATACCGATTTATTTTGAAATATGTCCAATTAGCTAGATATGCACTCAAGCTCACATCATCACTTAATTTTTATCATTTTCCACACTTCCACCGGGCATATATGAACTTTCCTTGGCCAATTTTCACTTTTCCCAACTGTAAATTGCACAAGTCTGATTCTGAAGCCGAGAGCTTGGCCTTTGAGATAGTGCAACGTGCAATACAGGTTGGCCCAACTGTGCATTTTGTAGTTCCATGGCTTATCTTGCCACCCTGGCTACTGAGACTGCTCAATGCGCAATCTCTCACAGTCACTACCCAGGTTTAATTATGCACTGCACAATCTCAAGCGTCAAGCTACACTGTTGGCTATTGGGACTGTGCAATGCATAGTTCCCATGGTCAGTCTCCCTCCCTTGTGTATGAAAACTACACAATCTCCCTCATTGGTCAACTGATTTGTTTCCTGATCTTGGCTTGAAAGTATATTTTCAAAAGGCTGATGCTTGATTTCCATGAGTGTTTCTTTTGTCCCACAGGTACCACATTTGTTGAGCAATTCTCTCCAGCAGTAATTGTTACCATGGAACCAAAGAAAGTGGCTTCAAAAGAGATGACTGAAATAAGTATTTGGGAAGTAGTCGAGAAAACGCCAATAAACTTTCCAATATATGAAAACAATCATTTTTTTATAGAAAACCAGTCAACTCTGACATGGTTGCAAGTTAATGAAGCTCTATTAGCAAAGAGCCTTGAGGCATATCTAGAGGGTCGACAGGTTTACTTCAGTATCTAGCAGTTAGGACTATATAGGGTTGCATGCAGATATCCAACCTTCCCATGTGAATATGTCATCATCTGGATTATTACACACATGATGACAAGACCATGACATTGAGAAATTATAGTAGAAAAAAATATTTCTACCTTTCTGGAAAATATTATCAGTGCATGTATCATTTTTCTGAGCCAGTGAAGCTCATGGACTCATATTTCTATGCCACCAACAACTATGTGAACACAAGATATATTGTTAAAGTATGGGTGAAAGAGCCATCGAATTTTTGATAGACACCAACCCATTCATACAAGACAAATTCTCTCAGGAATTCCTACCAACTCTCGGTTATCTTAGCTTGTGGGATCCATGGTCAATAGAGCAGAGAGACCTCTCTTGAAGGGTGGACAACATTATTCAACCAGGTTTTGAGTGATGGGAAGTCATTCAACTGGTAAGATTTTTTGGCTCGATAATTTAGAGTAGCACAGGCCCAAAATTCTCCCAGGGGTGAGAAAGAAAGGTTTTATATGGCTACATATTTACTTGATGCAATATTTGCACGTAATCTGTTTCTTGGCATGAACTGGAAATGAACACCATGAGAAATTGTCCTACATATACATTGTACAATGTTTTTGGATTTCATTCATCAAGGAGTAATGGAATATATAACTGACCATTTCATAATTCTCATTTAAAATCTCATTTTTGAATAAGAACCCCATTTCATGTCACATGGAGAAATGGAGGCAATAACATAGATCGTGGATTAGTTTGCCTCATTGGATGGCACCTTCCTTAGAGTGTTTGGTGAAGATAAGTTGTTGTATGTTTTTCCAAGGTATGCCACCGACAATATTTTCATGCCAAAAGTGTCATATCATCTCGCCAAAGGGTTGTTAGCAGCTTTGCATAGGAATAAGAAAGAAACTTGGTCAAATCTTCCTATAAAAATTGGACTATACGAGAGAAAGAACTTGAAAGTCATGGATACCGAGGGAAAGGATATAGTGAGGATTGCATTCGGTACTCGAGAATTTAATATGTATGATCTTAGTAGAATTTTTGAAGACCAATGTGCGAGAATTTACTTTTAGCCTCTTAATGAGACATTTCATTACCCTGATGAGGATCCATGGATAAATTTATACAATTCGTCCAAACCTCATGAGTCGGTCAGTTTAGCAGTGACTTCACAGGCCAATCTATAGAAGGCAACAAATCCAAAAGCATCACCTGTAGAAGGCAACAACCTCGTACATGATAAGAGAAGGAGAAAGGTTGTTGATAGTCCAGGGGGAGAAAAAATATTCAAGATGAAAGTAGATCCAATCCTTATGAAAGCGTATTTAGCAGTAGAAGCAAAGAGGAAGCAGAGGATATATAGAGAAAAGTGGAGGAAGAGAGAAAATCAGAGCTTGTAGGAAACATAACAACAACTAAAGCAATAATGAAAGATGAGGAGGAAGGAACATGAAGAGAACCAAGAGCAAGAATAAGAACAAAGACAAAGCACAATGGTAGGAGAAACAACGCCAATACAGGTTGAAGAGAAACAACAGAACCAACCAGAATTAGAGGAGGAGGTTGAGCAGATGCAGGATTGGGAACTTGCTCAATATATTTAAGACTTGATTAATGTTTCATATATGGATTTGGAACTGGAGCTGCATAATGACAATGCTGACTTGATGATGAGTGCACAACAGGTCACCGTTCAGTCTCCACCACCTCCAGCAACAGAGTTGGCTCTGAGTGAAGGATGGGATGTTGTTCCTCTTGATGATGATATAGTAATGGACTTGTAAAATATATCTTATGATGAGTTCAAAAAGATAATTTTACAATATCAGATAAAAAATATTCCATATTATCATGCATCACCTACATTCACTAGAGAGAGGGTGATAGTGACAGACACAAACAAGAATAAAAATTCCATTGTCGAAGCCAACTTGGCACAAAAACTCAGTATTTGATGGTCAAGAATAAGAAATTGGAATAGAACTTACAGGATTCACAACAAGAGATAGAATAGCTCCACGCAACAGCATAGAACATAGCTTCTGCATAGGTATACTTGGAGGAAATGAGAGAAATGATACTTGGTGAAGTATCAACATTTGGAGAGACCATGCGGGACCTCTATGCGAAGCTCATAACCATCCATAAGGTGGTTTTCCACTGCATGGTTTTCAACAACAGAGCAAATAATTTTTCAAAACTCTTAAGAATGTACAAGCTTCTATTACTGTTGTGTAGGAATGTAAAATGTGATACAAAGGGAAACACTTAACTTTCCAAAGAAAATGAAGCCACTAGCAGAGTTGGAGAAATAAAGAGTTATAATATTTATTCAGAAAATAATAAAAGTAGCTCGCCTCCTTCATTAGAAGTATTTAGGTCTCATATTTCCAGTTATACACAATTTGGATTTTTTGGTGAAGTCACAGGGGGTCCCATCAGTTGGCTCACTCACTAAAGTAAAACGAAGACACCAAGTTAGGCAAGAGAGAAAAGAGTACCTGGAGTAGCTGAGACAGATTTCCACCAAGGAGGATTTGGAGTCGAACAGACAAAAAATGCAGAACTACATCGATGGTCCTATCTAGATTAGAACAATGTTTCTCCTACTTGAGAGGAAAGTGAAAACTAGCTTCAAGTCATTTTACCCGGATGCTATGGAGGCTACAGTCTGCTTCCAGCCAAAAACCATCATGAAGTTTGGGGATATCATCGCACAGTACTGAGCTTGGAACCAATATGTGATCAAGAAGAATCAACTGGAATTTACTGAGCTAGATTTTCCCCAAACTCAAGCATCATAGTGTTTTATCTTGTTAGACAATCAAGTTTTCTCCACCCTATTTTGTCTTATATGGGTATGAGTATAAAATGTAATATTATTTGTAATTATTTTTAAAGTGAAATTCCAAGTCTCAATATTAGAATGTGAAGAGTCATAATGTATTTTAATGAATCATTTTGTAAATAAGTTGAAGAGTCATGAGGGGATTCCAAGGGTCACAAAGGGTAATGTGAAGAGTCACCCCCTTTTGTTATAAATATATCATCATAACTCATGCAAAGGGCTTTTGGGAGCCAAGGTTTTGGCTAGGCTTAGTCTTAGTAACAGCTTGGGAGTTTTTTGAGAGGTTTCGATTCTCCGTAGCATAGAGGGGGTATACTTCTTTGGAGGAGCAGGTGTTGTTGACTTTAATGTTCCACTATTGGGGCTAGTTCGTTAATGGTGTATGTATGATTGGAAGTTTCACTTTTAATAAAACTTAAAGTCATAACACTTTCATGCATATGTTGTGAATATAGTAGGACTATTCTTGTTGTATTTTCAATGTATGTTATTTAACTTACTCGTATTATTATGAACTACTTATTTTTCATTTGTACAAATCTAGTTGAATGTGTGTTGTTGTATTAATTAATCATGGTTAACTTGTGGACTATTCTGATTATTATCTTATGATGACATTATGCCCATGTTCCTTTCAAGTCATGTACTATTACATGATTCTAAGGGTTTCACTTCCTTTTCCCTTAACACGTTCGAACCTTCATGCATCGCACTTTACTTTCTGCAGGGTCACACGCTTGTTCTCACCAAATTAGACACCACACACAAATCTATGTGTATTTGTAACCAAGAAAGATCATTAACACCCCACTGATGGGACTCCTACTCCAAATGATATGAGGTCTCGTTCAGATTTCATATTGGGAATATCCCTTGTTTTTTGGAGGGTCCAACACCGTCAACATGTCCTTAGCAAGCTCACATAACACTCCTTTCAATTCTTCAGCAATGACAGGGTCATCCAATCGGTCATTGTTTGCTGCATTAACCATACATGGGAATAAATTTTCCAGTTCCCATTGGTCCAAAAAGCTTAAATTAATAGAGACCTGGTATTGTTTGCTAAAATGTTGCACTCCCTATAGATGTATATCCTGCAAAGACATGAGAAAATCATTCTGCGAGTTCTGGATGTGCCAAATCATATTAGCTCACTTTCTTTTGGAGAAAAATTTGTGGAAGAACCTGGAATTTTTGTCGCCACCTTGGATCCATTATGTTATTATTTTTAATATCTATTCATCTTCTTGCATTTTGAGGATTTTATTATTCCTACATACCAAGTCAGTCAAAATCCTCTTGTTTGGTTTAGAAACTATTTTAGCACTTGATGGTTCCATGAGGGACTCAATTTTTATCTCTATTTCATTTAATTCCTTAGATAAATCCTTTTTCCTCTTTTGTATCCAAAATTTCACTTCAACTTTCAGTTTTCTCAACTTATGTGTTACCAATTCCATTCTTTGTTCAGATGTAACTTCCATAGGATTCGACCAACTCCACAAAATATCTATCTTGCAGCCATGAATGATTGAATGTGAAGGGGAGAGCGATGGGAACTATTATCCATTAATTCATTCCATATAAATAGCATCTTGATTTGAAGTGTCCAGGTGAGAATTCTAGGATTTGAGGTATTGTAGCCTTGAATAAAGGGATGAGTGGACTAGAAAATTGTTTAGCCTCTTCGCTATACCATCTACGCTAGTTCTTTTGTTTCTCCAAGTAGGGAAAATGGGCCATGGAATTATGTCTCTAAACATTTTCCAGGAGAAAAATGAGTTGAAGTATCCAGCAAGAGGATTTGGATTAGTATTATGTCCCCAAACCTCCTCAGGGTTTATGTGACATATCGAGCTATGATTAGTTGATGTAAATCCAAAATTCCACTATCATCCAGCTTCTACAAAAATTATTTTCGATTGGCATATGGAGCATAAATATTTAAAATGCATACTCGATGGAGTGATCCCTTTCATAACCTGGCCAATAAGATACTTGTGAAAAAAAAATATTCTTTAAGAGAGAAGAGCATAGGGTTCTACATTGTAGATAAGCCACCATATTTTTTGGATGTGATGATGGTAAATATAGCCCAATTTGGGCATAATTTTGAGAGTATATTTAGATCTTTGTCTCTGTAAGCCATCATCTCCTGGAGAAATATCATAACTGTTCATTTAGATATAATGATGTTTTTTAAATCACACCGAGAAATTGGTGATCCCAGTCCCTAATGTTGAATCATATGATCATCTTTTGAAACTAGTATCCATGAGGAATTCTGCTCTAAGGCCCCAATTATCCATAATGTCACTACTTCTGATCTAAAAGGACCTTCACACATGAAAAGAGCTTTGCGCCATGTTGATTTGAAGTTGGTGACAAGTATTTAAGTGGGTGAAATTATGCACATGCATTTTATTATGCATTTTATTAAAACCTGTTAAACACCATGTTAAGCACACACATGGTGTATGAGGAAGATGAAAACACACACAAGAGACTCAACACACAATTAAAGATAAGCGTGAGGCTTTCTTATTTTTCCATTATACAAAGATGTAAATTTATAGTACAATGGTGTGACTCTTGGTTTCACATTCCAAGGTCACTTGGACTCCATTGTGAATTTTCACATTCCACACCTATCCATAGAGGATTAGGTGTTCCAACATCCCCCCTTAATCCGAAGGGGTATGTGTGAGTCCAAGAAGAGAGTTGTAATACAAATCTGCAAAGTATGCGTGGCAGCACTTGGGCTGAATCAACTCTCTGAAATGCTGGAAAAAAGAGGTGGTTTAAGGATGACCACCAACACTAGAACACAAAACTTGTTGCAGTTCCCAGAACTCTTCCAAAACTGGCAAGAAGCTGAAAGCTTCTGCTAGAGGAATTGTCCCTCATAAAAAAAGGAGACCTTCAACCTAAAAGAAGGGAGGTCTACTACCTGTGATGGTTTTACGATGACCAACAACTCTGGAATGCTTGAAGCATTTCCTGGAACTCAACCAAAGCTGGCAAGAAGCTGAAGGCTTCTGCTAGAGAAAGTGTTCCTCATATATGAAAGGGAGACCTTCAACCTAAAAGAAGGGAGGTCTACTACCTGTGATGGTTTTAGGTTATCCACCAACCAAAGATGATGGTTTAAGGTTGTCCACCAACCGAAGGCATGCTCATGGGCATCCATGTCTCTGGCTACATCTTTGAATCTGGAATGACGAATTGTGGCTCAGGCTCGCTTGAACTGTTGTGTCTCCGGCTACAACTCTGAACATGGAATGAGAGATTGTGGCTCAGGCTCGCTTGATTTGTCGTTGAAGCTTGTACATGACCACCATTTTCCCCCCTGTTAGGGACAAGGTGAGATGATGGCGAAAACTCAACTGCAAGTTTGCTCAATATCCGTGAACAAGTTCTAACATGTGTTGTAAACATCTTCTTGGCTGTTGATGCCCATTGCCAAGAAGCGATCCATCCAAGATGAATCTTGGTTCTTGCAGGAGACTTATTTCTGAAGCATCTGTCTGAAGAATGAGTGTGTCGACCACAGTGCTTGCATGGATGAAGATCAAAACAGTGATCTTTCATATGGCCAACTCGATCATAGTGTTGGCATTTTACAATATGTTGTTGTTGTGTAAGTGGCGCAGGATCTGGAACAGCTGCAGGTGAACTGTCATACAAGAATCCGGCACTCTGAAATATGATGGGCTTGGTTTAGTCTGGAATATGAAATGACACATCCTTGTCATATCCAAGACCAGTTCGGTGCTTGTTGTGGACAAGCTCTTCCCAAGGTCTGATGATGGGCTTGAGAAGTGCAGGTTGAAGCATTTGCATGTACATCTGCTCTAGTACAAGGAACTGAATGTGGATCAACTGCAACTTTATCTTCTTTCTTCTGATGAGAGTCCTTCTCAATCTTCTAAACAGGAATAGGTTCAGAATGGTGACTCTTTTGCTAAAGTTCATCTTGTTGAAGCTGAGATTCCAACTGCAAAAACTCGATCTTTTCTTGTGCATCTAGCAAACAAATTTGAATATTACAAAGAGCATTCTTGCTCATTTTTATCATGTCATCAACATTGGAATGAATGAGGTTATTCAAAAACACTAATGCCTCATTGATTTTAGCCATTTCAACAACTTAGGCTAAAAAATGAAAGGGTGTCGGCTTCAACTGAAAATGCACCCGTTTACAATGTGATTCAACAACAAATACAAATGACTCCAAAGAATTCTCAAAGTACAAAGTGTGCTCCTCAAATGATGGAGGGCAATCAACAATTTTTCAACTCAATTACACTTCAAGTCTTGAATGAAGATGAAAATCAATGTCAGTTCAATACAATATTCAACAAAATATGTGCAGCTGAAAACACTTGTGCAAGAGGCCTTTAAGGCAGCTGAATTTTCCTTCAAATAGTTGTTTTGAAATGATGGAAAACTTGTCTTCTCATGTAAAATTCTTCAGAAAATCACCCTCTTATATATGCCACAAATCATAAAATGTCAAATCTGAAATTTTCTCTATATATTCAGTCCAACTGCTCACATGTCATTTCCTTCATTTTCTGTTGTTCATATTCTCTCTCCTTCCTCTCTCTCTGCTCTTTTTTTTTAATTAATTAAAAAATAAATTAATTGAAATGGGAATTAAAATGGGGAAGGGGGATTTTTAATAAAGAATTAAGATTGGAATGGAGAGGGGTTCAATTGTAGGAGGGGAATTAAATAAATAAAAAAAGAGAAGAAAATTAATTAAAAAGGGAGAGGAGGGACGAATTTAAAATGAGGGGGGGGGGGGGGGGTGGGGGATTATTATATGAGAGGGAGGGGTGGATTTATAAATTTAAAATTAAAAAATGAAGGATGGGGAGCGTTGTACAGAGTGAGTCAAAGGCTGGGTTAAGCGTTGCAGAGGAGCATTTATAATGAGAGGGGTTTGGAGGGGCGGCAGAGCAGGTGAGGGAAGGTGCGTATGCGAGAGAGGCAGTGCGTAGGTTAGAGCTCGCGGTAAGGGAGTGTATGTGGACCATTTGTAGGTGTGGGGTATGCGATGTAAAGAGTGGCGTTGGTAACTCGGGTCGGGAGTTTTCGTGGGAGCCGCAAAGGAGAGCGAAGTGTAAGCAGAAGGGAGCAGAGTGTGAGCAGAAGGGATTTGGTGAGTTGGGGGATGGGTAGGCCGGCTTAGGGGAGCGACGTAGGGAGCGGTGTTGAATAAGTGTTGTATGCGTTGGGTGAGAGTTGAAGCTCGAGTTGATGTGAGGGAGGGCCGAGTGTTTGCAGAGTAGAGCAGCGCAAGGCCGAGGAGGTAGGGCAGAATAGGTGATGGCGGGTTGGGGAGCGGACTGTAGTGAGGGAGAGTCGAAAGGGTAAGGGGCATGTGTACGCGCAGAGAGGGAGTGGAGTGATAGCGTGGGAGGAGAGGAATTAAGTTTTTTTTATTAAAAATCGAGATTTAATAATGGGGAAGGGAACAGTGAATGGGTAGATGCGTAGGGATTGAGAGTGAATAGGCGTTAGGGAGTGCGTATGGAGAGGTAGTGGGAAGCTCGAGCAGGGTTGGGTGGTGAGCGAGAAGCATTAAGGGTGTGAGGTAGTGTTAAGAGGAGTGGGCAGATGGGTTAAGGGAGGTAGGGAGTGTAGGAGGGGTGCCTTGAGGGCGTGAGGGGGTATGGGAAGTGAAGGGGGTTTGAGAGCAGTGAAAAAAAAATGCAGGTTGGGAAAAGGGAGAGGGGGCTGAAAGGCCTAAATAAAAAAAAAATTATTTTTATTTTTATTTATATATATATATATATATATATATATTTTAAACAGCAGAGAGCAGAGGAGTAAGAATAGCAGTAGAATTTTTTTCTAGAGATTGTAGCAGTAAAAAAACCAGCAGCAATAAATGTAGATATGAAGAATTTTCCAGCAAAAAAACTCAGATTTCTTTTGCAGTAAAAAACTCATAAAATTCTTCAGAAATCCAATTTAAATAATATTTCAGCAGCTCTTCAAATTGCATATTTTAATGAGCAGAAATTGCAGAGAAAATTTAGAATGAAAACCTTCAGATGGGCAGTGCTGCCTTTCTTCAAAGCCAATGCCTGAATGCTGCCAATTTCTGAATGCTGGGATTTTGAATGCTGCTCCTCTTCAAAACAAATTCTGAATGCGGAAAAATGACTACTGCAGAAACTCTGAGTGCTGCAAAAATTATCAAAATTTTGCAGATATGCACAGGCCATAAACACAAATGGCTCACTCAATTTGGAGCAGGGCCAGCAATCGCCCGCTCTGATACCATGTTAAACACCATGTTAAGAACACACATGGTGTATGAGGAAGATGAAAACACACACAATGAAATATAAGCGTGAGGCTTTCTTATTTTTCCATTATACAAAGATGTACATTTATAGTACAATGGTGTGACTCTTGGTTTCACATTCCAAGGTCACTTGGACTCCATTGTGACTTTTCGCATTCCACACCTACCCATAGAGGATTAGGTGTTCCAAAAAACCCCATGCATTATTGATATAAATTAATAATTGTGAGAGAAATTTGTCTTGCATTATTCATTAATGTAATTAGGGAAATTGGTTTTTATGTGAGAAACCACCTCACACCACTTCCCTATTTTTCTCAATTATAGGTTGAGAGATTCAAGGACATGGTTGGAAAGTATTTAGGTGGTTTTGAGACTTTTCCCAATTATGGGCCTGAGATAGTTGGAGGTCCTACTTTCATGGACTTTGTTTTTCCTTCCGTGCAGTTAGGCCCTACAATTGTGGGTCTTGTAATTAATGCTCTTTGTTGGAGAGTGGGTGAGGGAAAACTATATACATTCCTTATTTAAGCCATGAGAGGGGGAGAAGAAGGGAGAGAATGCTTAGACATTGAGAGCCATAGTGCTTGGCTAATTCTCAACGAGAAAGCTTGAAAGTAAGAAATATTACTTTGAAGAAGGAATATAGAGGATCTGCATTCCAATTGAAGCAGATCCAAAGATGTAGCCCCAGAGAGATGGAGGGGTGTAATATGTTACAAATTTTTTATCTCTCTATTATTTACATGATTTTTTCTTCTTGATATGTTCAGTTCCTTTATTTCTGTCTATGTGTTTATGCACTATAATTGATGGACTAACACACTTATTTAAGAATGTATAAGCCATAGTCAATTAAAATATCTCAATACCGTACACGATGGTTAGGGTAGTACTCGACCCGTGATTGGATCAAGTGGTATCAGAGCAGGTGACTACTTTGCAAGATGGGAGGAGGAGAAAATCACGCTAAAAGACTACAAGAGTTGCAAGAGATAAAAGAAAGCATTCAAGCTGAAAATGCAGAATTGCGAAGGCTATTTCTAGAAAAGCAGGAGCTTCAAGAGATGCTACTAGCCAAAGAGGATTTATTTTCTAAGTTGCATAAGGTTGAGTGATCCAGGTGGATATCGGTGGCCACCCACCTATTCCATTTGGACCCACACCATCAATTCTTGCAGCTTCTCACTTTCATCACAACTTACTATTTTTAGCAAGTTTTCGAGTCCTGCACTCCCGGAGCCATTTTGGGGCCCTAATGATCCAGGTGGATATTGGTGGCAACCAAAATATTCCATTTTAACCACCACCATCAGTTATTTTTATTTTTAATTTGCAGCACAACTTACTATTTTTAGCAGTTTTTTTGGGTCCTGAACTTCCAAAGCCATTTTGAGACCCTAAATGACGTTTGTTAGGAAAATGGAGAGAAACATCGGTCATAGACTGATGTTTATCACTCAAAAGTTTTATTCCTTAGATATATCTTTCTAACGAGCTATTGAGCGTGTCAAACAGAGATCGGATGCCAAAGTTACGTCCCCAGGAAGTTGAAACACCAATTTACCCAAACGAGACCCACAGTTTTGGTGCTTCATCTCATAGGGTTAGGTTTTTCGACGTTTCGGGTTTTAAATTGTTTCTTAACAATAAATAGGCAAATGAGCCTCATTGTAACACAGTGGAAAGGCCTATAGCCATCACATCTCTTCTCAGAGATACGCTACTAGTGTCTCACCCACTCATTTTCATTATGTCTCATTATAACACAGTTCAGAGGCCTGTAGCTGCCACATCTCTTCTCAGAGATAAGCCTACTAGTGCACTAGCTATTTATTTCTATTATGGCTATATTGTAACATAGTTTAGAGGCCTATAGCCACCACATCTCCTCTCAGATATAAGCTATCAGTGCCCTGTCTGTAAGCATATTTCAATAATTTGATTTTAATAAAAGGAAGCATTATTTCCATTTCATCTCTGTGCTTATGTTTATATGTGTATTCTGTTGTGTTCCTGCATAAAATCCAGATCAGTGGTATCATAGAGGTCTACTCTTTCTCTATTTTTCTTTTCATGTCCCCAACACGGCCAGGGTATAAGGAGTTCAACCTTGTGAACCCCGACGCCCCCCATGGCAGAAGGAAAGAAAGACGAGGGAGTAGGAGATCCTATCAAAATATTGCTTGAGGAAGGAGGCCGTCGAGAAACAGAGGAACACGATGATGGATAACTTTGCCTAGATCCTCAACGGCTGCCCATTGGTGAGACATCTACATCTAGCACGTCTACCAACAGGTCCGCGACAACTTGGACAAATCCAATACCAAGTTCAACAGAATTTTCCCCTCATGAAGGAAATTAATTCAATGGGGACCATTTCTTCCTAAGGAGGGAGGAATGGTCCAGGTAGATATCGGTGGCCACCCACCTATTCCATTTGGACCCGCGTCATCAATTCTTACATCTTTTCACTTTCAACACAACTTACTATTTTTAGCATGATTTCGGGTGATGCACTCCCGGAGCCATTTTGGGGCCCTAATGATCCAGATGGATATTGGTGGCCACCCACCTATTACATTTGAACCCCCACCATTAGTTCTTTTTGTTTCTAAGTTTCAACACAACTTACTATTTTTAGCATTTTTTTGGGTCTTGAACTTTCGGAGCCGTTTTGAGGCCCTAAACGGCGTTTTTCATAAATCTGGATCATTGAGATGATGAAGGCTGCATCCCAAACTGAGGTATATGATGTTACTTCATGTTATGTTCTCTCTCAATATGAAACTAATGTTGGCATGAAAATCCTCACAAATATGGGGTATAGAGGAGGTGGACTTGGCATAAATGGCCAAGGAGTCACCCACCCATTGGAGTTTGTATCAAGACAACCATTTGTAGGCTTGGGTTATGGATAGAAAGAGAAAGGATAATTCTCGAAGGTAGCTGAAGCAAAATTCATCTCTTCATCACCCAATTCCAAGAAGGGATTCAAGCCACCTAGTCCCCATCAGTTCAAGTACAAGTCAGAAAGGTATAACAATCATTCAAATTCTTATTTTACATATAAGAGAAATTATCGCTTCCATAGATCTTCTAACCGTGATGTAGTTAAGCATCATAAAAATAAATAGTGGGTTAAGAAGACAGATGTTCCCAAAAGAAGGGAGACCAAGAAGAATGATAACTTTCTGAATCCTCCTATCATGAAGACACAGTTAAATGGGAAATGACATAATCTCTGCAGTTTCTGCAAAACTAGTGGCAATTGGGAGAAGAAGCATTGGAAGTTGCACCCCGAAAATCACCACAATTCAAGCAGACATATGGTGGAATAGCTCATGAATAAGGGGGATCCATCCACCATTCGAAAAGCATGATTATGAGAAGAAAGCAATTGGTGCTAGTTTGGTAGGAATTTCATGATGTTTCTACAATAACTATTTCGTCTCATTTGCCAACTTTCAAGTTTTATGGGGGCAAGTATCCCTCTCTTGATGGAAAACACTCAAGATTTTTCCAATTCAAAATCAAAAAATAATGATACCATTGCGAAGAGATCAGCGAGAGGAATCTAACGGCGCTTGAATCGCGTCAAACGACCTCTGGATGGAAACGTTATTGTGACCTGAATTTTTGTCAAAACAAAGAAATAAAAAGGCTGTTGGTCGACCCCTGGAGATCAATGCCAATTTATCCACTGACGATGACAGGAGCAGGAACTTGCAGGACTTTAATAGATACGCTCTTTCCAGACAGCTAGATGAGACTCATCAGAGCTGGCTTTTGGGGTCCTGGAGAGCATAATAGGAAAAAAAATGTGGATGTGGAATGCATTGTGTGCAGTCTTTCAGCTCCTTCATTTTGACACCTTGGTAAACGCAATTTGTCTTGAAAAAAATATGCATCACCATGAACAAGCTAATTTCCATCCTTAAATAAATCAACTTCTCTCTCTCTATGTTGGATCCTATCACTTGGCAATACAACACTTCGACTGTGCTAAACGGGAGGAGTTTCAACTGGGAAGCGAGGCATGCCATATGCCATGCAAGCACTTGTTCCATTTTGATTGCATTTAAATGTGGTTGTAGATGCACAATTCGTGCCTCGTGTGCTGGTACACATCTTTCTCTTGTTGTGTCCGGGCTTTTGTGTTCACGTTGTTGCGCACGAGTGGATGCATCTGCCCACCACATTCATCACCAAAATCCGTTTTGATCTGACTATTTAGTGAAAATGGTGGACTAGATGATTTAGGATTAGATCTCGGAGTCTAAGGGCTTAATATATCTCCACCAAGGTTGTTGTGATCATCTACGGATTTGATGGGATAATTTCTGCCAAATATAGTTGCTTCGATATCTATTGGGAGATGATAATGTGGATTTGAAGTGAAGACAATAGCTGTCCATGCTCCAGAATATGCTACCTTATTTGGATTCATAACGCCACTGCCGAAATCTATGGGATTCCTCTTTGAATGTAGTAGAGATGTCATCAATATCATGTGTTCCAGCACATCCCCACAGCAAAATACCACAAGCAGACAGAGATGTTTGTAGCTGGTGTTCATTACCTAGTTAGAGGACTAACAACAATCCATTACAGAGAGGATCGTAGAATTTAGTTGAAGTGCCTCTCAACCTCTCGAATTTCAGGAAAATCCATAAGCTAGGTAGCTGGGACATCGACAACATCTATTTGGCATAGCTCAAGGGAACAGACTGTTATTTCGCGATCAAGACAATGGACAAGAAGGCGCTATCGGGTCAGAATAAGATGATCAGGGCCGAGACAGTGAGGGAGATTTTGGAAACTCTGGGTCATCCCTTCCTACCCACTCTATACGCACATTTGGACAAGGCTCAATTGTTGTTTCTGGTCATGGAGTTTTTCCCAGGCAGGGACCTCCATGTTCTCAAGTAGCAGCAGTCGGGGAAAAGATTCTGTGATAATGCGAACAGGTTCTATGCATCGGAAGTATTGATGGCGTTGGAGTATTTGCACATGTTGTGAATCGTATACAGAGATCTTAAGCCTGAGAATGTTCTTGTTCATGAAGATGGCCACTCTACATTTTACAATTGTAGGCCTGGAGTTCAATCATCTGGAGTCATAGCACCTCGATTTTGATATCTCTAGCTACAAAATCTGAAGCATACACAGACACTGTTGTTCCACTGCTTGATTTGGCACTATCATTCCAAGTGGTAATGGTGCTTTTAGCCCCCAAGCCCACTAGAGTTATGAGGTACTTGATTTCTTGACGATGGGAAGCAGAAATTATCTGATGCGTGGGCACTGGATACACCACAGAAGCCATACTGATGGCAGTAGCTTGAGCTAGAAGGAGATATGCCAAAATTCTCAATGCAACCTGTGGAATATATCTGAATGCCATGCAATACGTAGGAGTAATTCATAGAAGACTTCTACAGATTTCTATAGTAGTTGGTCTCGAAACTGATCGAGCTTCTTGCGAACTCTAGCAATGCACATTTTATTACAGTGGATAAGAACAAGGGTCTTGGTGATTTTGCAAGGGTCCAGGATGCCATCAATGCAGCACCAACGAATTATAAGAATCTGGTCACCATTAATGTGAAGGCGAACATAATTCACAAGAATGCAATGGAAAGTATTTTAGCTGAGTGTAACATTTTAATATCAGTCGCAATCCTTTTTTAGTGTGTTTTTTTATTCTATTCATTTACATGTAGAGATAACCTATATCTTGCATTGGATTACTTGCATTCATTGCATGTAGTGCACAGAGATCTGAACCCAGACAACTTGTTGATTTCCCACGATGGCCATATTAAGCTGACAAATTTTGGACTCTCAAAATTTGGTCTTATAAACAACACCGATGACTTGTCTCGACCAGCAATGAGTGGTACAATGCTTCTGGGAGAAGATGAAGATTTGTTATGTGCCGCTGAGTAGTCTGACCAAAGAGGGAGACGTCAAAAATGCTCAACTATTGGAACCCCTGATTACTTGGCACCAGAGATCCTCTTGGGAACTGGGCATGCTAAAACTGCAAATCGGTGGCTAGTTGGTGTCATTATTTTTGAACTTCTCATAGGCATTCCACCTTTTAATGTAGAACATCCACAGGGACAAGTTTCATGGACTCATGAAATCAATAACCTTGACCAGATCGCACTGAATTTGAACATTAATTACATTGATGGTACTAATTGGGTTCGGTAGAAACCCTGGTCTATTTGGCACAGAGGTACAAATTTGATTATAGCTTAAAGAAATAATCCTGGATAGAATAAGAATTCATGGTGGAAGGCATTCATGCAATATATTCGCTATTAGGAAATATGGCAAGGCATTTATCCAATTTCTAAAGGTTTGAAATGGGTTTTATTTTATTTTTTTACCCATAGTTCTTTGATGAACTTTTTTTAATGGGGGATTTAGCTTATTTTCACCTGCCAAGTGTACTTGCTATTTGGCACATAATATGTCAAAGGGGGAAATTTTTATTTTCCCACCATTACTTCTCTTTGTTTATATAGACATGTTAAAAGGGGTTTTGAACAATTTGTATTTTTTTCCCTTTGTGCACATATTTGGCACATTAAATTACTTTCTAATTTCTATGTAAAAGGCCATAGTTTACATCATATTTTGGCATCCAAAATTTGGCATGTGAATTGTTGAATTCCATGTAAAAGGCCATGGTTGCCACCATGAAAGTCATGATGTAAAGCTGATTATGAAGCATTGTAGAAGGCTTGTTTTAGCCACTCTTATGTGAGAGAGAGTGAGAGGCATATTTTTGTGCATTAAGCCTTGTTGGCTTCTTTGTAATCAGGATGAATGAGGCGATTGCCTAAGCCATTTTGGCATGTAAACTTGACCAATGAACTCTTGGCAAGTGTTCCAAAAGATGTAAACAAGTATGATCAGCTACAAGTTGCAGCTTTCGGCAGATGTGGGCTTTTGCATTCCGATTCTGAAGGATTTCGGTGAAGGAATCTTGAAGTTATGTGCCTTTTCAAGAATTTTTGCTGCAACAGTTATAGGTGTTGGCATTATGTTCTAATTCCGAAGTACGTCAGGTGAAGGAGTCATTATGGAGTGTGCCTTTAAGATACATTTGCATACCATTGAGTTGATTGCAGCTGATACTTTTGGAGACCAAAAGCTTCTTTGTGGGGAGGTGTGATCCGAAAGGACCTTCACACATGAAAAGAGATTTGCGCCATGTTGATTTGAAGTTGGTGACAAGTATTTAAGTGGGTGAAATTATGCACATGCATTCAATCATGCATTTTTATTAAAACCCTTGCATTATTAATATAAATTAATAATTGTGAGAGAAATTTGTCTCACATTATTCATTAATGTAATTAGGGAAATTGGTTTTTATGTGAGAAACCACCTCACACCAATTCCCTATTTTTCTCAATTATAGGTTGAGAGAATAAAGGGCATGGTTGGAAAGTCTTTAGGTGGTTTTTAGACTTTTCTCAATTATGGGCCTGAGATAGTTGGAGGTCCTACTTTCATGGACTTTGTTTTTCCTTCCTTGTAGTGAGGCCCTACAATTGTGGGTCTTGTAATTAATGATCTTTTTTGGAGAGTGGGTGAGGGAAAACTATATATATTGCTTATGTAAGCCATGAGAGGGGGAAAAGAAAGGAGAGAATACTTAGCCATTGAGAGCCGTAGTGCTTGGCTAATGCTTGGCCAAAGAGCTTGAATGTAAGAAATCTTACTTTGAAGAAGGAATATAGAGGATCTGCATTCCAATTGAAGCAGATCTAGAGATGTAGCCTCAAAGAGATGGAGGGGTGAACTCCGTTAGCAATTGGTTGTCTCTTTCTTACTTACGTGTTTTGTGCTTCTTCATATGTTTAGTTCATCTATTTATGTTTATGTGTTAATGCACTATAATCGATGGACTAAGATGCTCACTTAAGCCTATATAAGCCATAGTCAATTAAAATATCTTAATACCATACATGATGGTTAGGGTATTACTCGACCCGTGATCGAATCAATTTCATTCTCTATCAGTGTAAAATCTCGGGTCTGTAGGTGGGTAGAGAGTCACTTCCATTTTTTATCAGCCTATTTTTCTCCCTAGTGTTTGTCCCTTTGAGTTGTTATATTGTTGACCTTTTTCCTTGGGCTTTGACCACAATTTTTCCCAGTTTTATTCCCTGGCCACATGGAGAGAAGCCTATGAGTTTGGTTGGAACCTTCCAACCACACATGAGACCCATCTTCCCTGTGGTTATAACCGAAATTCATCAGTTTCATGTGTGCGACCAAGGGACTTATTCTAGATACTTATGGTTCCTATGAGAATAGTTTGACTCATCACCTTTTTTGGCCTATTTGTGTTGGCTAGGACACATTAATGGAGAAGATTCTTAACTTCTTTGCATCCTAGGTGTCTACATTCATCCTCCTAGGAGTGTCCTTCTTCCTATTTATATTGGGATATCCTAGAGGGTGAGGCTAGCTAGAAATGTGTATAAGTTTATGATGTGGATAACATTAAAATAAGTATTATATTTTTCCGATTGAGTATAATATTATGATGTGGATAACATTAAAATATTTTTCAAAGTCAAGTAAGTAAAAGAATTTTCTTTGTCATTATAACAATTTTTAATATAATTTTGAAATTTAAAATGTAAATCAATTGTTAAGTGTTACTTATGTCTCACTATCTATGCCTTTACCTCTAGTCTTATTTCATCGTAATTTGGTCATAAAAAGAAACACCAAAATAATAAAATTAGAAGGATTATTTTTCTCTTCATCTTTATAAACAAGTGTTGATGGATCTTCTTCTCTATTTTTAATTTTCTTTACTAATATAATTTGGAATAATTGGGCCATAAAAAGAAACATCAAAATAATATAATTAGAAGGATTATTTTCGTCTTCATCTTTATAAATTGGTGTTGATGGATCTTATTCTCTATTTTTAAGATATTCTTAATGGGATTTGGTTATCATAAATAGGAATAAAACTACCCATTTTAAAAATTTCAACTTAATAGTCTTCTGTGCCTAAATAGCCCTTTTATTTTTCATAAACTCTTTTATCTTTTATTTAATGTCATATAAAGAAAATAAGTTTATTTGAGCACGTAAGGGAAGGGGAAACTATGAAAATATCATATTTTGAGTTAGAAATGTTTAATATAACAATTACATTTGTTTATATCAATCCCAAGTTAAATTATCACATTTTTTTATGAAGAATTTATTTCTACGAAATTTCCCCCGATCAGGTGAAATTTTTATGGTAGCTTGGTCTGGTGATGCTGAATAGTAAATGCCAAGTTGGGAACTTTACATATGTCTTTTTATATCTGTAGTCAAATGTTTTATATCAAAGTCCATTGGGTCCATTGGGTGGTCCATTAGGAGATTAAGATGAGGTATTTGCATACTCCAGGGGTCTCGGATTCTGGCATGCACTAGTTCCATCTTCTGTTTGATGGAAAACTTGTGTGTTTCAATGTTTATTATAGGAGGCAGAAGCCCATTTTTGTCTGTCACTAAAAGGGCTCTCTGAAGGGCTTGAAGGATTTGATATGAATGAGGGTTGTGTTTTTACGTTGCATAAAGTTATTCCACTGGAGGCGACCATTAGGCATCGTCTTCGTCACCATATTTATTAAATTATCACCTGATCGGTTAAGTGATTCAGAATGAAACATTTCTCTACTTTACAATAATGTTTAGTATTCTAAAACATCTATATTTTTTTCGCGCTGTGTTTAGCCTTCTAAAACATCTATATTTTACTCACATTACACAATCATGGATTCTAATAAAAACTATTTATTTAACTCTTCATTTTTTTCTATTCTTTTAAAATTAAAACTTAACCCATAATGATTATATAATATCAACCAAAAATATATTTATATTAAATAGTGATATTCTAAAATGAATTATTAAAGATATTATTATTGGGTTTTGGATAAAAAAAATGTAACCTTATGGATATTACTATTGGGTTTTGGATAAAAGAGATGAAAACGTAACATTTATAGGATTTTCAGTTTTCCGCAACTAAGGTGGTTGCATGTCCCCTATCTCTGAGTGATTCAACCCTCGGTTTTCACATTTTCTAATAATTTTCATTAAGTTTTTGAGTAGGAAAAATGGGATATAGATGAGTTATTTTTAATTCAATTTCATTAAAAGCCTAATGTGTTAATGGAATACCATGTCATATTTTCCTTGTAGGTGATAAATTTTTGATGAAGTTATTGATTAAATGAGAAAATTACTTGATACTTGGTATTAGTTATCGACATGAAAAGTGGTGATGTAAAATAACTTGTTTTTTTTTTGGAGCATATTTTTGGAACTTTAATTTTTCTTTCATTTTTTTCTTTTTAAATGTCATATCGATTTAGAAAAATGGTAATCTTTTTGGCACTTTAAAATTTTTTCTTGATCAAGTATGAACATTTGTTTTAAAATGTTAATGATTTTCATGTTAATTTTGAAAACTGTTGATGCAACATCAATCCTTTTTGTTTAGAGTGGTGATCTTCATTTTGGTAATAAGACATAAAAATAAAATATAAAAAACATAACAAAAAAATCAAATATAAAAAAATATTAAAAAATGAAACAATAACTAATAAAACTATAAAAACAATAACTTGTAAAAGTAAAAAAATTAAACAAACAAATAAATAAACAAACAAAAAATAAAATAAAAAAAAAATTTAAATTCAGAAATTTAAATTAAAAAAAGAAGAAGTTAAAAACAACATTAAAATAAAAAATTTAAAACAATAAAAAATTAAATTTAAAAAAAATGTGAAAAGAAAAAAAAAAACATCTATATTTTTGTAAAATAAAATTTTCAAATAAAAAAAAAACATAATTCATTTTTTTTAATTTAAAAAAAAACAACAAAACAAAATTTTCAAATTAAAATTTCAAAAAGAATTAAAATAATAATAATAATAAAATATTAAATTTAAAAATAAAGATGAAAATAAAAAAAAAAATAAAAAAAAAATATAAATTAAATTTAAAAATTTAAAAATTCAATAATAATAAAAAAAATAAAGAAATTGAAAAAAATAAAATGATTAAAAAAATAAAAAATAAAATAAAAATTTTAAAAATTAAATTCAAAAACAAAAAAAATAACATATTTAATTAAAAGTTTTTTTTGAAAATAATGTATTGCGTCGCCACGTTTGGGGCTACGGGGCTTGGCCGACGAGCAGTGAGAGAGCTCGCAACTCTCCCATTGCTCGTCAACTGAGCCCTGTCACCCCCAACGTGGCAGTGCAATACAATTTTTTTTTTTGCATTAATTGTTTTTAATTTAATTTTTTAATTTTTATTATTTTTTAAATTAATTTTTATTTATTATTTATAGTTTTTCTATTTTTTTTAATATATTTTTTAATCTTCCCTCTTTTTTTATTTATTTTTTTAATTTTTTAATTTTAATTTGAAAACATGTTTGTTTTTTTAAATTTGTAATTTTTTTTTTAATTAAAAAAAAATTATTAAAAAATGTAATTTCCATATATTTATGTACATTTAAAAAAAAAATCTTATTTAAATTTTGTTTTTAAATTTAATTTATTTTTTTAGTTAAATTTTTATTATTTTAAAAATTTTATTTCTATTTTTTTAAATTTTTTTTTTTTTTTAATTTAAAATACTTTTATTTAATATTTTATTTTATTGATATTATTTTTTTAATTTAAACTAATTTAATTTTATCATTTTATCATTTTTTTTAATTACGTGCTTTTATTATTATTATTATTTTACAACTTAAAAAAAAATGTTCTTGTTTTTTTTTAGTTTTGTTTTGGAATCATTTTTATTTTTATTTTTTAAATTGTGTGTTTTTTTGAATTTTTCCCTTTTTATTTTCTTTTGAATTTTTGTGTGTGTGTGTTTTTTTTTATTTTTATTTTTTATTTAATTTTTTATTTATTTTTACAAGTGATATTTTATGTTTAATACCATGCCTAAAATCGTTGGAATTTTATTTTCATAAAGGTGATATTTTATCTTGAATGTTATCCTTGGATTTTCAAGGCTTTTCAGAGACATGATAATAGATTATCTTTAATATCATGTGTAAAAATTGTTGGAATTTTAGGACTTGATATTTTATCTTTAATGTCATTATTAAAAATTGTTGATAATTTGACCTGAAAAGAAAAAGACGTTATTCCAATATTTAAACTTTTCATTTTCAAGTTTTATTTTGCACACAACAAATTGAAGACGTTATTCCAGCAATAGCACTTTTCATTTTTAGGTTGTTTTTTGTGCACAAAAAAATGGTGACGTTATTCCAGCATCAACACTTTTCGTTTTCAAGTTGTTTTTTGCACACAAAAAATTGGCGACGTTATTCCACCATCAACACTTTTTGTTTCGAGGGTGTTATTTCAATCATTTTTTCAAGAAAAAATTCGTTTTTAGCATAATTTTAAAAAAATGTTGAAATTTGACCCTAAAAAAAAACAATGTGATCTGGAAGACACACTTTTCGTTTTTGGGCTATTTTTTCTTGTTTATTAGTTTTTTGGGGCTAGATTTTTGGTTTTGAGGTAATATTTCTCGTTTGATCGGTAACTGTGTTTGAAGACAACCATTTATTTCCATGATGAAAGGAATGACTCCCTTTAAACCTCCTTCCACACATTGAGCATTAGAGAAGACTTGATCAGTTGCTCAAAATTATGCTCAAAAATGAAAGTTGTCAGAATGGTATGGAACCTAAATGAACGTGTAGATATCATCGTTATGAATCTGATGCAACTCATTTCATCGAAAACTGACACTGTATGTCCCAGAAACGCATTCTATCCACTTTGTCAAATAGGAAAATTTTTGATTTTTTTTTTTAGGGATAGCCTAGTTAGCAGTCTGTACTACTGACTGGGCATGCACAGTGGGAGGTTGACTTTGTCAGCGGACTATCTATGGTGAATGAGCCCATGCCAAGTTGAACTGTCTTGTTGGTTTGATATGACGAAGTTTGATAGGGTTTCATGATGGCCGATTAGAGGTTTCCATGTGGCCTGGCCAGGGGCCACCACGTGGCAACTCGAGGGCCACAAAATTGTGGTTATAGTCCAAGTGGAGTGCGCGAAGGTCAAACCCGTGACCTCCAAGTACCGAAAATGAGCCTTTACCAATATGCCATAGCAATAGTTCTTAATAAACTATGGTTTCCAGACAGTTTTTTTGTAATGTGCTTTGTGCATTGGGGGTGGGGTCAGGGTCTAGCCCCAGCCCTGGTCACCACTTAGGGGCGGGATCTTGGGTGGGAGGCTAGCCCCATGACCCCCCACTAACCATAACCATAAAATTTAAGTCGGCCGCCATATGTGACCGTTAACGACTTAACCACCGGCGGTTATCAAATCGTCCAGTGGGATTTATTATATATATATATAAATTTATTAAGCATATAACAATATGTTTCGGAATCTGAAATTTCGGCCTTATTGGGAAAATTAGGAAACTAGAAATTTCGCTCAGTTTTTGGGCAATTTGGCATTGAGTTAGCAGAATTCTGGGCGAATTTGGAGGATGGTGCCAGATTTGGTGGAAATTGTGGAGTGGTTAGTGCCAAAACTTGGAGAAGCCATAACTTATTTTTTGACCAAATTCAATGTAGAAAGAGGCTACACATGCATTTTTGGGAATTTTGGAGCTGATGGAATAGGTTTCAGAGCTGCTTGAGCATTGTAAACACATGTAATCACATGTTTGAGCATAATAGAAGAGGGCCAAGCCATTGGAAGTTGAACCAAGGAGATGTAGCCCAGGCGGGGTGAACTCCTTGATCATGGGTTGTTGTGTTACTATTTATGGTTATTTTTTGGTTTGTAAGATTTTTTTGTTCAGTGTTTTGTTTATGTTAATTTTCTCAAGAAATTCACACAAAAACTCAATATTAACTTGTAATTTTCCTCATAATCCTCAAGCACTTTGTTTATATTCTGAATTGGAATTTAGCACAGCAAACACTAATTTTCCCATTCAGACCAAATTGGTATCATAGCACTAGGTTTACTTGTGCAAGAAGGATTTAATTTTTTTGGAAGTGTTTAAATGCTATGTTGAAGCTTCAAGAGATAAATGCTGCTTTTGGCAGACTCTTCACCTGAGCAAGGAGAAGGAGGGCACAGTTGCCACAATCTCCACAACAAGATTCACCTCCTATTGTACCTGAGGCTTTAGTAAGCATGTATCATGAAGGATGAAATGATAACATGATAGAGGATGAGACGGATTTTAGGAAGGCTTTCTTTGACATGAAAAAGATGGTGAAAGTCTTCTATGAAGAGAGGAATACAAGGTTGCAGGGTGAAAGCTCCATGCCTCCAAGAGGAGAGGGTTCTATAGGAAGAGGAGGTAATGGAAATGGTAATAATCCACCATCTACTCCACCAACATCCTCACAACCATATTCACCTTCAATCATCCTATTCCACTACCACAACCCTTACTTCATATTCATCAACATACCTCGGAATTGGTAAACAACCCCCCGTTAAAATTCTGATAGTAACCGAGCCGCCTATGTATAATGGTGAAGTGAATGCAAAGAAGCTCGAAAATTAGGCCATATGAAAATTAGGCTCGTCGGTTAGAGGTCTACAACAGATTCAAACCTTCTAAGAGTACACACAAATATTCACTAGCTTCCTTGAGGTCGGGAGGGTGCAGCACTAGTATGGTGGGAAGCCAAGACACAATATGCGATTAAAAAAATGGTGAGATATTACTCTCTTGGTATAATTTCATTACTGCAATTAAAAGAAAAATTTACCCTCTAGCATATATGTAGAAAACCATCATGAATTGGCAGAACTTTAGACAACTTCAAGGTCAAAGCGTACAATATTACACCCAATAATTTAGAAGAAGAGCTCTTATCTTAGGTGTTGATTTGCATTCACAAGACATGTTGCTGAAGTATATAGAGGGTTTACATAGCTACCTAAGGAATACTATCCTCATGTTCAATCCCACTAGTCTAGATGAATTTTGTGTGCAAGCCACTCACCTTGATGCAAGAGGAAAAAATATTCCAGAAGAGGGTAAAAATAATATATTTAAGGTTGGAGAGAAAGGAAATGGTTTCAAAGGAAAAGGAAAGAAAAATCCATCCATTAAAAAAGAAGGAGAGAAAATTACATGCAAACATTGCTCCAAAGAGGGTCATGATGAAGACCATTGTTGGAAGCTTCATCCAGAGATGACGCTCAAGAAATTCAACAACAAGGGAAAAAAAGATAGCTGCAACCACTCAACATGATTTGGGATCTGATTTGGGTGATGAAACTAAAATTACAGCCATGGGTATGAAAGGAAAATAATCCATTGTTAGCACTAGTTCATGAAATTGTCACATTAATACTCCAAATGAAGAAACAAGGATTGAATTATTTCATGTGAGGGTTATTTCAAAACATACAAAAATCAACACGCTATTTGATAGTGTGTCTCAAGTCATTTCATATCTGAAGACTTAGTCAAGAAACTTAATATTGAAACCATTCCACATCAAAAACCATATCCACTGGGTTGGATATGCAGGAACACAAATTTACAAGTTACAAGGAAGTGTATTCTTCAGTTTGCAATCACAGCAAACTTCAGACGAAGTTGAATTAGATGTTGTACTTCTTCATATTTCAGGAATTGTTTTGGGTAGTCCTTACTTATATGATAGAAAATCCATCTTCTATCGCCATGAAGAAAAGTACCACTTGTTCAATGATGGTGTGGAGTATATTGTGAGAGCTCATCACAATAAACTAAATCTTTCATTAGTTAATGTAGGGAAAATGAAAATACTATTGAATTCAAGCAAGAATTTTGTGCTTCTTATGATTAAACCAAAGAATGATGTTGATTATAAAGAATTCCAAGGTTGCGATCTGAAGTTGAAATCTGATTTGATTGAAGTGGTTAATCAAAATAATGAGATTTCTAAGGAATCATATGGATTACCTCCCAAGAGGGGAACCCAGCATGAAATACAATTGTAGTAAGATTTACCTCTTCCTAACATTGGCATGTATAGAATTTCGGTGATGGAGAGTGTTCGAATCAAAAAGAAAATTCAAGAGTTGTTGGACAAAGGGATCATCCGACCAAGTGCTCACCATGTGGGTCACCTGTTGTATTGGTTCCAAAGAAGGATGAAACATGGTGCATGTGTGTGTATTTTCCTGCATTGAAAAAATTTATAGTAAAGAATCATTGTCCACTTCCTAGAATAGATTATTTACTTGATAAATTGAAAGATGCAAAGTATTTTACTAATTTTGGCTTAAGAAGTGGCTACCATCAAATTAGAATTGCTAAAGGTAACATTTGGAAGACAACATTCAAGACAAAGCAAGGTTTGTTTGAATGACTTGTTATGCCTTTTGGTTTATGTAAAGCTCCTGCTACCTTCATGTGTGTGATGAATGATGTGTTGATTCCATTCTTGATGAGTTTTCCATAGTCTACTTAGATCATATCTTGATTTTCAATAAATCACATGATGAACATGTCATGCATGTAAGAGAAGCATTTGATGTCTTAAGGAAAGAACAGTTGTTTTTGAAGATGTCAAAATGTGTGTTTGGTAAAACTTCTTTGGTGTGCTTGGGGAATATTGTTGGAGGAGGTGACTTGAAGATATACCCTGCTAAGGTTGAGGTCATTGTGAATTGGCCAACACCCAATATAGTCACCAAGGTAAGAAGTTTTTTTGGAGAAACCCAATATTGGAGGAAGTTTATTTCTAACTTTTCTTCTATCGTGGCTCCATTGCATGCATTGACTAGTGTGAAAAATTTCTTCGAGTGGGGAGGCAAGAAGAAAAAAAATTGAGTATTTGAAAGAGAAGATCAGTTCAGCCCCAGTACTTGCACTAAGCGACTATGCCATGGGCATAATCCTTATGTAACATGGTAAGCCCATTTTATTTCATTCGAAAACTTTGAATGGTGTAGTGATTAACTATCCTAATTATGACAAGGAGATTTATGTGTTCGTTCAAACTGTGAAAAAGTGGAAACACTGCTTGATGGGAAAGGAAACCGTCATACACACCAACCACAAACCATTGCAACTTGCAATCGCAAATTAAGTTTTAGCAATCAAGAAAATTTCGTTGGATGGGTTTCCTACAACAATTCCACTTGGTCATTAGGTATAAGAAATGTATAGAAAAAAAGGTTTTTGATATGATTTCTAGGCCTATTTTTAGTGAAGCTACTTTACTCAAACATAATTTTCTTTTGCATGAAAGTTATGTGGAGCAATATGCATTTGATAATGACTTTCTAAATTTTTATGCAAACTTGAGTTAAGGAAACCAAGTAGATGAATTGGATTACCATGTACATAATAACTTGTTGTGTCAATTGGGAAAGTTTTTTATTCCACAGAGGGAGAGAGTGAATTATATAAGGGAAGCACACACTTCTCTTATTGTTGGACATTTCGGTGTAAGAAAAACAGTGGCACATCTTCAGAGGTATTGTTATTGGCCTCGTATGCTTGAAAGTGTGTCATGTTTCATTAAAGGTTATTCATTATGTGCAGTGAGTAAGCCTAATGATAAGAATTTAGGATTGTACACACCACTTATTGTACCTTCATGTCCATGGAAAAGTATTTCTATGGATTTTGTAGGAGGTCTTCTGTTGTCAAAAAGGGTTCATGATTATTTGTATGTATTTTTTGATAGGTTCAGCAATATGTGTATATTAATTCCATGTAAAAAGAAAATCACAGCTAAAAAAATAACTCACTTATTCTTTCAGCATGTTTGGGTTCATTTTGGATTGCCCACATCCATTGTTAGTTATCGATATTCTCCATTTTTTTAGAATTTTTGGTCACGTTTGTGGGACTTCATGGATACCAAGATGAAAAAGAGTACAATATTTCATCCAGAAACATATGGTCAAACCAAAGTGGTCAATCAAAGAGTCATACATATTCTTCAAGGATACTACAACAAGCATCCTAAGTTTTGGGTTGAAAACTTGCACTACATTCATCATGCTTACAACCGTGCAAAACACTCCTCTACACAAACAACGCCACTTGAGGCATGTCTTGGATACTTCCCTGTATTGCCATTGGATTTAATTTTTAGGAAGGATGTTGCTATTATTGTCCATAATGACATAGACAAAGCCAAGAAGTTCATAGAACAAATCCCATTGATACATAAAACTGTTCAAGATCAACTTGAAAGTAACCAAGGCAAGTACAAAGCAAGGCACGACAAGAATCGTGTATATCACTAGTTCTAAGTTGGTGATGAATTTTGGCTTCACATTAGAAAAGAGAGGCTTCAAGGGGAAGGTAAAAAGCTGAAACTAATATGGTATTGTTAATTCAAAATTTTAGAAAATATTGGTGAAAATGCCTTCAAGTTAGATTTTCCTTGATACATGCAAATTTACTTTGTTGTTAATGTTGAGAACTTAAGGTTGTATGAGCCTCCATTGATAGAAGATCAAGGAGAACTCGTTCAGATTCTTCCATTAAGGATTTTTCTCCAGAATACTTTGATGAGATTCAATAAGATACCATTCTTGATAGAAGATTAAGGACATCAAAACGAGGGAGTGTAGACTACCTTCATGTGGGTCTCAAAGGAAAAAATCATTCTAAGGAAAAATTGATCGAGATTGGAAAGGTGAAGGAATTGTACCCTCATCTGTTGAAAAAATGAAAGTGATATTTTGGGGTCCAAAAGCTTTGAGTGGGGAGGAGTGAACAGGTGCTCAAAATTATGCTCAAAAATGAAAATTTTTATAATGGTGCGGAACCTAAATAACCACGTGGATCTCGTCATTCTGAATCCGACACAACTCATTTCATGGAAAATCAACACCATATGTTCCTAGAAAACTGTTATGTCCACTTTGTCAAACATGCACATTTTTGAAAAAATAATTGCAGGGACAACCCAGTCAGCATTCTGTACAGCTGATTGAGAATGCACAATCACAGATTGACTTGGTTAATGGATTGTCTTTGGAAAATGAGATCGTTCCAAGTGGCATTGTCTGTTTGGTTTTATATGGAGAATTTCAATTGGGTTTCATGATGACTAATCACAAGCTGCCACATGGCCCATCCAGGGGTCACCACGTGGTAGCCTGAGGGCCACAAAAATTGTGGTTATAGTCTAAGCGAAGTGAAAGGGGGTCGAAACCATTACCTCCAAATACCAAGCACGGGCCTTTACCAATGCGCCATAGAAATACTTCTTAATAAACTATGGTTTCCATATATTTTTGTTGTAATGTGTTTTTTGCATTTGGGGGTGGGGGCAGGGGTCTAGCCCCAGCCTTGGTTACCGCTTGGGAGTAGGACCATGGGTGAGAGGCTAGCCCCCCCCCCACTCTTATCATAACCATAAGATTTAAGTTGACCAACATATGTGACCATTCCTGAGTTAACCGCTAGTGGTTATCAAACCGTCCGACAGGATTTGTTATATAAAAAAAACATTAACCATATAACAATATGGTTTAGAATCCAAAATTTAGGCCTTATTGGGAAAATTAGAACATCCACAATTTCACCTAGTTCTTGGGAAATTTGGTACTTAGTTAGTGGAATTCCAGGCGGATTTCTTGGATGTTGTCATATTTAGTGTAAATTGTGGAGCGATTAGTGCCAAAACTTGGGGAAGTCATAACTTAGTTTTTGACCAAATTTGAGGTAGAAAGAGCCTACATAGGAATTGTTTGGAATTATGGAGATGATGTTATAGGTTTCTGTTGGCGAAAAAGGAGGTCTCTAGGCAAGACCCAGGTTCAGGGTTGAGTCCAACAAGGTTTTCGTAGTAGCATAGCACAACGCTAACATTTTCACCCTACTCCAGAGAGCAAAGAGTCTCACCCGAGGCGTGCCGTGACCTTAGTAAGATTAGGAGAAAGATCTAGTGGAAGACAGATGAAACCATGGAGAACAGTTATGGGAATGAGGAAGCAACAGAAATATTTCAACTCTCTGTATAAACTATCTCTCATCAAAGCATGTTTATAAGGCTGAATTAAAATTCAAATTGGACATAAATTCATAGTAAGAAAATGACTATCAATCAACTCATAACCTTACACACAACAACAACTAGATTTCACTATCAATAACAGAACAACATACATCTACTCTACAGATTCTATTATAGTTTGATTCAGTACAATAGAGTTCTCACAGAGCTCTCCTAAGGCTCTACTCTCCCTCTTGGCCTTCTGCTGCACTGACTAACTAACTCTCCTCTACTGGCTAACTACGTATTTGTTCCCCTGCCAGTGTGATTGCCAATCCTTCCTCTTTTCCTGCTTTTCTACTTCCTGCTTCTTCTTGATTACTGGGAGTTCTACTAATTGTTCTTCTCTCCCATATCTTCCATCTGCACTGTTCTCTACAACTGTCATGCCACCTATATTTTGGCTTCCCACAACTGTGACATCTCCTTATCTACCTTGATTGCATTCTGCCACCTGTCCTCAAACCTTCCACAACTCAAAACTATTTCTTTTTCAAAACAAAGGCCCCAACAGGCCCATACAACACGCTATTGACTCGTCTTGAGTCAATATTTTCCTTTTGTTGCAGCTCCTAGTGGTATGTCAGCTTCAGAGGCTGACTTTGTCTTTTCTGTTTCTTCGCTTTGTCCAAACAAAGGCCCCAACTCTGGAACCTTGCTCAATAATGAGGAATTGAGTTTTGCGAACTTAGTGATTGCATGTTGCCGCTCATTAATTAGCTGTTCTTTCTGGGTGGTGACTCTTTCGGCCTCAGTTTCACTCTCTACAGGCAACAACTTGCTAAATACCTCCTATATCTTTGGCTCCGATTCTGTAATATCCCAAAATGGGATTTCTCAGCAAGGCATGCCTGAAAAACGCATTTTTTTAGGAATGGCTGCTACAGGATTTGAAACCAAGAACTAGATCCCTTAGATCAATGTACCTAAGACCAAAATCCAAGAGGAGGCTCAAAATAAATCACTCTATGTGGTTTAAATAGGTCTCCCACACCTAGTTGTATTGAGAAAGTGCCCAATGATGGGACTGCAACAAATGCAAGAACATATAATGGAGAAACAACGTTATTTTAATAATCTGAATAGATGAAGATGAAAATAGCCAACAAGTGATGTTATAGCAGTAAAAAGAGTACAATTCCTTGAGGAAGCAATCACTCAAGCATGGCAATGTAAGCCTCAACAATACATGTACAAGGAGATGAAGAATACTGCTACATATGTAAAACCCTAGGCTATGACATCGCAATCTATATAGAGTAACCGCTGCAAAATTATGTAAATAAATGGATATAGAAATGTATGGCTCAAAATATATGGGGGAGCAAGATCTCAACCCTTGGAATAAAAATACAACAATCCTTGGAAGGATTGGCTGAAATATGCACAAAATGGAAAATCTGCAGAAATTCCAGATTTGTTAGGTAGCAGCTAAAACTCAAGAACTAGAAATGAATAGAGAAGGTTGAAGCTGATGCACCATATTAATAGACCTCATCCAAGGGATATTTCAAGTGAAATTCTGGTCCTAACACTGAAGATCTGACCCTCCAAACCAATACTGCAACCCTCACTGTAGATACTCAATTAAAATAACGCAGTCAATGAGAGGGACTGCACTATAGGTGATGAAAAATGGTTGGCCTGATGCCAAATATGATGGGAATTAGCTCAAATTATCCCTCAATGATCCTCCAAAGGTAAGGAGATTCCCTCCTTTGAAAAATAGCTCTGGAAGTGGTGTTGTAGAACCTCCACTGCAACATCTTGCAACACAACGTTTCCTGCTACAGGAATAACGCTATAGCTGAAGGAGGATGCTTGGCCTCAAGCCTGAATGTGGAGAAAATGAATATAAACTCCCTCAAAAGGCCTCTCTTGAAAGGAGAAGGAATTCCTAAACAAGAATGCCTTGTGCTAAGTAGCACGACAACTCTGTTGAACAGCAAGAGAATGCACAAAGTCTAAATAGACAAGAAATCAATAATATTCAACATAAGAAACAATGGTTGCCTTGCCCTCCTTTTAAACAAGTGAGATCCCTATCACCATGGGTCCCACTCATTAGGGTTTCCTTCACCAAAGAAACCTCTTCCCATTCATACTGCATTGTTTCTCTAAGTGTCCTCCACCTCCTATCCCAGCGCTGTTGACTTGGTCAAACTTAACCTTGTCCACCTGCAAATGATCGTGTTCACACATGAGGGTGTGAAATAAAGCTCCAATGATGATCCCCTTTCATACTAAGAGGTATTTTACTTATATTTTTATTATGCATGGGTCTCTTTACCCATTTATTCTTCTCCTAAGTGAATTTAGCAAAAATTAATATTCCAATTTGTTGTATGCAAATTTTGGAATATTACAGTCCTCCCCTCCCAAATGTTGCTTATCCTCAAGAAACTGCAAGGATAGAATTGAGAATTTGCCTCCAAGGCATGGATATTGAAAATTAATGGGAAAAAATCTTCCCCAAGTGGATCCTCCATCCCTAAGCAATCATCCATACAAAATGAGTCACCTCCCAACATGGCACCTCCTCAAAATGCTTCTCCACCTTGAGCTCATGCAATGTAGGTGGGCTAAAAATATGAACATGGTAGACATAGAAGCCTACCCCATGCTTTAATCCTCTCCACTTATGATAAGTGTAGAAAAAATTCTAATCCTAGGCTGCAAAATAATTACGCTCAAGTGGCAATATGAAGACTAGATACCCAAATATCTCTCTTGCAACGCTATGAATCCAGCTGACCCAAATCAACCCATAAGTGATGGATAGGAAAATATCACCATATAGCATCCCAACAATCATACAGTCCATCTCAGCAAAAGGAAACAAGTGTTTGGCAGTGATGGCCATATCTCCTCTCATGCTCCCATTAGAACATGAAATTCAGAAAGGGTGGGAATATTCTCCCCCAAAGGACACACCCAACTCATGTGTCTCTCTCCCAATCATGCTCCCAATACAAATCAAATCCATATCAACAAATGAAATCATGATCAGCAACAAAATGAGGAAAATTTTGAAGGTTTCATGTGGTGCAAGAAGGTACCAACATTTTTCCCAATAGTGAAAGCGTAATTTTCCAAACTGTTGCTTTAGAAAATTACATGGCAAGTTGTTTTCTGTTACATGGATAATTATGTATGTCATGACATCTAATAATAAATAGAAAATGGCTAGTTACATCAACTGAACATACATGAAATAAAAAACTTGTCCAAGGCCATATAAGAGATGGTTGTCTCCATCATACAGTTTGGCCCAATGTTGACCAAGAAGCTCAATGAAAAGCTTGTCCTCTTGTGGAGCAATGCACTGCATATGAATGGTAAGAGTATCCAAATGTTGTGTTAGATAATCCATGGATGCAAAAACAATATCCTTACCATGTGTTGAGAGTAATATGATGCATATGTATATGAATGACTCCTCCATAGTGGTATGACACATTCCCATGAATAGGAATGAACCATATGCTACATGAAGACCACCCTCCTCATACTTGGTAATCCAAGACAAGAAGACCATAGCAAGTAAGATCATACCAATGTAATAGATGTTTCCATCCACTACTCCATCATCCACACCTCCTATTTTTCCACCAAGTGCATCGAGTGTGAAGTGATCTTGGGGATACTCCATCAATAACCCCAAGCTCTCAAGTGACAACATTGTTGGCCCATGCAAATAAGCTCATGCCAACTCATGGCTCCATTATTTGACATGCTCCTTGTCAAAGACATCTCCCATAATGCTGCTACACATAAGAAGTCCCTCCCAAGGTGGAAGTACCTCTTGATCATCTAAGGCCAAGAAGATAATTTCATCTCCTCCTCCTACAACATCATGCAAAGTGTGAGAGAAAATCTACTCTTGCTCTCCCGCAAAAAAGCAAAGAAACAAAATTTTTTGCTACCTCCTCATACTTCCATCATACAAATTAGGTGATGGAAACATAACGGATGACATGAAGATCATATCAACACCATGTATCCATACTCTTTGCTGCTCAAATATGCAAGTATCCTGCCACATACCCTTAGAAAGAGGATGATGACCAAAGTCTTTGGAGAATAACTAGCGCAGCCAAGCCTCCTACTGCCCGGTATAATAAATTTTCAAGTAGCTCACTAGCTTCTTGCTTTCCATCCACATCCACTCAACCAATTGTGGATATCTCCTTCCATCCTCCATCTTGGTACTCCTCCCACAAGATCTACCATCCTACCAAATCAAATTCCTGTCTTTGCACTTCATGGGATTTTGAAATGCACTCTTCTCAAGGATCAATTTGACCCCATAAGGACCCAAATAGGTGGTAGGAAAAAACCTCCCATCATGATGTGTGTGGCTCAAGGAGTGTCCAACACAAACATGAGAGATGTTACCCATCCGAATATGTCCTCCATCATCTATCTATTCCTCCTTGAATCCATGAAGATCCAAGTGTGAGAAGGAAAGAAAAACCTTGCACTCCATTATGTGTTGAAGTGCACCTCTAATGAAATCTCTCCACGAGATCTCCCTCTCAACAATAGTCCTCCAAGACCAATCAGGTCTTGGATTTTCTGAAAGTAGAAGTTTCTCTTTAAGCTGAGAGGAGCTCATTGAGAAAGGGTCATCTAGAAAGGAGACAGGGTTTCTAACTTCAAGATGTCTACTATCTTCCATCCTTCCCTTCAAGTCTTCAAACCCCAACCTCAAGTGTGATATGCAATCCAACAACGGCTCATGAGGATGATGGTTTATTTCTTCCTTGAATGTTCTCATGTTTCACAGCGCAGTGCAATCTTGCTGCTCTAGGTTAGCAATGCATGTTGATTCTTGGTCATTTAAATGTGAGTTTCCACAATCCTCAAAATAATTGGCTGAAATAGAAAGTGGATCTTCATTCATACTTTGATGGAACTTGGGATCTCCTTGTATGGCTGCAATAGTACTTCCCTTCAATGAAATCATTGCCCCATTTGCAGATGTAGAAGGCTGCTCTTCCAAGGTTGTGATAGTGCTGGTACAAGTCTCCTCCCATGATGGTGTGGGCTTTTTCTCCTCTGACCTTTTACTGTCAAAGGCTCTAATCAACCTTTTAGTGAACTCAAGAAAAGCAGTCACTTTTGCATGGCTTAAGTGACTGAACCACCAAACATTGGCTTGACCCTCCAAGTGTAGTGCTGCAACTTCTACCACCTCCCTCCCTACCACCAGATGTAGTAGGAAGAATGCTTCAAGCTTCTTTGCCCAAGCTATTGTTGTAGTTGACCCATCAAATGTAGACAATGGGAATCTATTGCCTTTGATTTCTCTTTTGCTGCATGGTATCTTCTCTTCCTTCAACTGGATGAATTGTGGAAAAGCTAGAGTCTCCTTTAAGGCTCTAGGTTGAGATTTTAACTCAACAAGGTAATCACTTAGAATCTGATGATCCAAGTATCCTTCATGCTTATCTTCTTCTTCTTCATGAGAATAGGAAGTGCATGGTCCTTCCTCTTATTTTTACTCCTCCTCTTTGAAGAGGTTCTTCTTATTTCTAAAAACTGATTAGAGTAATCTCATCTTCTTCATCATCCTAATATTCTTCTTCTTCTTGGGCTGAAACTCACAGGCTGAGCCAAGAAAGATGCTCTGATAACACTGCACTATCCCAAAATGGGATTTCTCAGCAAGGCATGCCTGAAAATGCATTTTTTAGGAATGGATGCTACATAATTTGAAACCAAGACCTAGATCCCTTATATCAATCTATCTAATATTGAAATCCAAGAGGAGGCTCAAAATAAATCACTCTAGGTGGGTTAAACAGGTCTCCCACACCTAGCTGTCTTGAGAAAGTGTCCAATGATGGGACTGCAGCAAATGCAAGAACATATAATGGAGCAACAACGTTATTTTAATAAGCATGAATAGAAGAAGATGCAAATAGCCAAAAAGTGATTTTATAGCAGTAAAAAGAGTACAATTCCTTGAGGAATCAATCACTCAAGCAAGGCAATGCAAGCCTCAATAATACATGTACAAGGAGATGAAGAACACTGCTACATATGTAAAACCCCAGGCTATGACAGTGCAGTCTATATAGAGTAAATACTGCGAAATGATGTCAATATATGGATATAGAAATGTATGGCTCAAAAAATATGGGGGAGCAAGATCTCAACCCCTGGAATAACAATACAACAATCCTTGGAAGGATTAGCTAAAATATGCACAAAATGGAAAATCTGTAAAAATGTCGGAGTTGTTGGGTAGCAGCTACAACTCAGGAACTAAAAATGAATAGAGAAGGCTGAATATGATGCACCATCTGAATAGACCTCCTCCAAGGGATCTTCCAAGTGGAATTCTGGTCCTAACACTGAAGATCTGACCCTGCAAACCAATATTGCAACCCTCACTGTATATACTCAATGAAAATAACACAGTCAATGAGAGGGACTGCACTGTAGGTGATGAAAAATGGTTGGCCTGATACCAAAGATGATTGGAATCAGCTCAAATGCTCCCTCAATGATCCTCCAAAGGTAAGGAGACTCCCTCCTCTGAAAAATTGCTCCGGAAGTGGTGTTGTAGAACCTCCACTGCAACACCCTGCAACACAACGTTTCTTGCTACAAGAATAACATTGTAGCTGAAGGAGGGTGCTTGGCCTCAAGCCTGAATGTGGAGAAAATGAAGAGAAACTCCCTCAAGAGACCTCTATTGAAGGGAGAAGGAATTCCTAAATAGGAATGCCTTGTGCTAAGAAACACGACAACTCTACTGAACAGTAGGAGAATGCACAAAGTCTAAATAGACAAGAAATCAATAATATTCAACATAAGAAATAATGGCTGCCTTGCCCTCCTTTTAAACAAGTGAGATCCCTATCACCATGGGTCCCACTCATTAGGGTTTCCTTCACCAAAGAAACCTCTTCCCATTCATACTACGTTGTTTCTCTAAGCGTCCTCCACCTCCTATCCTAGCGTTGTTGACTTGGTCAAACTTTACCTTGTCCATCTGCAAATGATCCTATTCACACATGGGGGTGTGAGATCCAGCTCCAATGATGATCCCCTTTCATACTAAGAGGGATTTCACTTATATTTTTATTATGCATGGGCCTCTTTACCCATTTAATAATCTCCTAAGTGAAATCAACAAAAAATAATATTCCAATTTGCTATATGAAAATTTTGGAATATTACAGATTCGACCGCCATATGTTGTATTGCCTCTGCTTTTTGCTTGACTAGTTGCCTTAGCTCTCTGAGGAACTACTTTATGGCAGCAGAGTGTTCTTCTATTTTCTGTATTTTGGTTTTCGACACCTCTGCTTGGTTGTACAACCGGTTTATGCCAACCAGATCAGTGGCTTCTTTGATCTCTTAGGAAATTTGATGAAGCTGTGCTGTGATTGTGTGGGATTTTATTGTTAATGAGTTGGAGCATTCATGTAAATGTTTTAGTAGGCTATAGGCCTCTTTGATTTTTGTCCCCAGGGTTTCCTTCATGCTGTTTACCTTCTTCTGCTTCTTGGTGACCTTCTCAGCATATACCGTGGTAGGGTCTGGTAATGCTGGTCTAGAAGCTAGCGTTTCTTTGATCTCTTGGTTCACTCTGCTCAGATTTTCGCATGCCATTTTCACTCGAATAGAACTTTCGACCATTGAGAAAACCAATACGTCCTCTATAATTTTGTTATCCCGGGCAACTATAGTTTGCCATAGATCTTTGAATATTTCTATTACCTTTTCCAGTTACTCCTGTAAAGTATCATTTTCATTTTTAATCTGATTGCGCACTTCAATAAGTGCGATGAACTGTTGTTGTTGCTTCTTGAACCTCTATTGGAGGTCGTTGTGTAGTCCTTATTCTTTTTGTGCTGCTAGCTGGATAAAATGATATAATTGGCCAACCCCCCAGCTCTGCATGTTATCGACGCTTGACATCTACTGGGTTGGTTGTCTTTCTCTGAGGGGTTTCCCACTAGCAATTAATCTCTTTGAGTGCTCTTATGGGGACGCTGGTGGGTATTGTTGCGGCAAATAAGGTTCTGGGTTGTTCATACTAGTGGTCGGTAGAATATGGTGAAGTATTAGGTTGGCTTGCTAAAAAGGATTCAACTCTATTGATGAGGGCATTGTATCCAAAGTAAAATACCCTCCTTGAACTAATAGTTCTAGGAAATTTCCCTGTCCCACCAAGGGTTGGTCAACCTTGGGTACTCTAGCCATACCCGAGTTAACTTTTTCCTCAGTGTCACCATTTGTCTTGTTAGCTAGCTTTATTGGATCTGAGTTAGTCGCTGAGGTGGACAGTGTGTGAATGGAGTGGTCTTTGGTAGTGAATGAAGTATGTGGCGATGAGTTGTGAGTATGAGGTGGATATGATGTCTGAATGTTTAGAACTGAGGATGGATCAAAGATAGGTAGCACAGAGGTTACTTGGGTGGTAACCTATGGCTCTTCTTGAACTGGTACTCCTGTATCCATAGGTTGGGTCTGATCTTCCATGGTGAGATCAACTATTTTCTTGGGCACCATAATTCATGCTTTCTTGGGCTTGGGTGCAGCTACTGAAGGTTTGGGTGCCTTTCTCTTGCATATTGGGGTGAATATGGTTGTTGGAGGGGAGTTGAACATGGTGGAAGGTAAGGCGGCAATGATAGGGGTTTTTGTGGATGGGGATACAAAATTCAAAGACTGGAAGTCAAAAAAATAAGGAAACACAATAGAGGCACTTGTGAGAGTTTTTATTACCAGATTGAATTCCTTCACCCTCGTGTCAAGCTGGTCCATTAAAGGTCATACTTGTAGTTGGGAAACCCTCCTCGTTGCTTCCTCTGGTCACTCCCCTGGGAGTGCTTTCGGTAGCATCGCCTTGAATGAATAATGGGGTATTCTACTTCTCACCTCCATTGCAGCTCCTAGCCATGAACAAACTTCAGTGTGGAAGGCTTCTTCTTCTACTTGAAACTTTAATGGTTGCATTCGGAAGGTGGTTTCATCCACTCAACTAGGTCTGATATAGGTCTACTTGTTGGTTACCCGAACCATATTTGTGAATAATATCTATCCAACAAGTTCCTTAAAACCCTTTGCTGGCTCCCCACCACATCTACCGTATGCCTGTACTAGAATGAGAAAGCCTCCTCATTGACCTCCTTGGTGTTGGGATCTCCTGATACTCTCCAGGGCATAAATCTTAATGCCATTGGCTAGATGTGAGTGATTTATGTGAGTTGACTTATCCTTGGGTGAGTCCACTTCCACATTGAAAATTCTATAATGATATAGCCATAAATCAATCATGTGGCTCGCCTATAAGTATCCTCATAGGCCTCAAACAGTTCGTTCAATAGGAAGGTACACCAGTTTAGCTGGGCTCCTTGGATGTAGTGTTCTGCGACTGATATGGTGTCGAGGGTGCATTTTCCTTTGGTGTAATGCCTCATTATTTTACCCATGATTAGATAGCAGGGAAATTTCACTACTGGATTGCTAATGAGGTCTATCTTCGCTCCCTTCCCTCCTCTTTTTGTCTCATACTTCTTGTAATAATCACAGTCCCCTGACTTCTTAGCTCTTTTGGACCCATTCTGAAATGTCTTTGAGACGTCATTCCCCTCTGTTGATAATCTGGTAAGTCTATTGATATCCTATGCATGGAAAGGTATCTCTCTCCCCAGCCACAATGATCCGTTCTGGACTCTGCTCATCAAGAATTTTGTACACTACATTTCCTCTCCCATTGATCCAAACACTGGGAGGTTCTTGAGGTTCAGTATTGTTGACCTTTGAATACCTCTAAATTTTGGATTCATCCTTGCTGCTTCACCTCCTCCCTCCATGGCATAATTTTCGACATATACTTTTTGCTTCATGGTTGGGAATTGATAGGAGTCCATGAAATCTGTATCAATTAACAAAGCATTTTCATACTTTCTAATCAATGATTCTATCCTCTGAATTATTTCATCGAGCTTGGGCTCGATGACTGATGTTTCTATCTTCATCATCTTTGTTCTTCTGTTGTATACCTGAATTGATCTTTCTGATCTATTGCTATGAATTCCTGCTGCTAGTCTGTTTCTTTGAAATTCCTCTCTGAAATCTGCTTGCTGTTGTAGCTATTTTTGTTTTTTCTAACTCAGAATTTTCTAGAATTCTGTTGCTTTTCTTCTTTCATGTGAGTTAAGTAATGCTACCGACATGAATGAGGTTGATATTACCCCATAACTAATTAATTTTTTGTTGTATCTCTCTCCCGCAACTATAATCGTGCGATTAGTTAGTTTGGTGAGGTGTATAATGAAATTGCTTATTGTGGCTTCGGGATTTGGGTAGACATGACGAGTAATAATTATGGCTTAATATGGAAAATTTATTATGGTATGGGGGTTACTAATTATGACAGTTATTTTTCAAATTTCGGTGATCCTATGGACTAACAACGGTATGATGGGTTATTATGACTGAATGATATTTGACATGCTTGGCTCTCTGACATGGATGACACGTTAGACTCTACCCCCCCCTCCCCCCCACCACAATTGGTTTCAATGTGGTCTCCGCATAGCAACAGGTGCAATTTATTTCTGCATTATTGTGATGTCTTTTTATTGGGATTCCTATTCTATGTCTCATCTTAGGTGCGAAAGAGTTATTGACTCTATCTATTTGTATTCTACCCTACTGACTTCTCTTGGTTGTGAGAGTTATTTGAAAAAAAAAATAGTGGAACTCACTCGTGATAGGGCTTCAAGCGTGCTCCATTCACCCATCCTTACATTATTTGGCCATCTAGTTGCACCAGTCGGACTGTGCCTGAATCTTTAATTTCTATGACATGGTATGGTCCCATCTAGTGCATCCTGAGTTTTCTCAGGAACTTTTGAAATTTGTTTTCGTACAACACATATTTTCCTCCGATAGTGACCATTTTGTGCTTGATGTGACGGTCATGCTAGGCCTTCTATCTTTCATTTTTCACTGTCTGATGGAAATCCACCAAGAATCTCTCTTCTTCAAGCTCATGTAGCTCATGGAGGCATTAAGTGATTGAGTCTTCATCTGTCATATGTACTATTGAAGGGATTAAGAGACTTGGTATGATAAATTCGACAGGTACCACCGCCTCTCTCCCGTACACCAGCTGGAATGGAGTTTGATTGTGCAACCTTTTTACGGATGTCTTGTATGCCCATAATTTCACTGGTATCCTTTCATCCCAGTCATCTTGGTTAGCATTACATATCTTGGTTAGTCCTTTTTCTAAGATCTTGTTGAATTCTTCAACGGTTCAATTTGCTTGAGGGTGGTACGGGCTGATTTTTTGATGTTGTACTATAAAATTATCTAGCAGAGATTTAATTGTTGTATTAATGAAATGTGTACATTGATCACTTGTTAGGCTTCTAGGGCAGCGAAATCTGCTAATGATATTCTCGAAAATAAACCTGGTTGTTGTGTCTGTTATGCAGTCTCATACTAGTGTTGCCTCTGCCTATCTTGTGAGATAATCCATTGTGGTTATTATATACCTTGCTTGTGAATGTCATTCCATTGGTGCAATTGGCCCTATGAAGTCAACGACCCATCTTTCAAATGGCTTCAGTGCTCTAACAGGTTGCAGTGGTAACTCATCTCGATGTGACGAACATCCTGTTCTTTGGCAGAAATCACATTTTTTCACATATGCTTTACTATATTTATGAATTGTGGGCCACCATAACCATACTTGTAGTATTTTACTTACGGCGGGTTTTGCGCTGACGTGGCCTCCTGCAACTCCACTGTGACACTCCCATAATATATCCTCTCTCACATGGTCTATGACACATCTTCACAAGAGGTGATCCAATCCCATCTTATATAATTGTCCTACTATTAGTTGATATTCAGTTTCTTTCACTTCCAGATGTCTTCTATAAGTTGCCGTGTACTCTATTGGGCATTTTCCTATGGCCAGATATACTTCTATTTGCTCTAGATAATTTGGGATGGCTTCTACTCTAAAGAGATCAGCGTCCGACAACTGGTCATCCAGGAATCCCCCATTCTCCCAATTCTCAAACCTTGATAAATGTTCAGGACCCACGTTAACCTCCTTGGCTTTACTATTACCTCAAAAGTAAACTCCTAGAATAGCAGAAGTCAACTACATATTCTTCCTTCAAGCATAGGTTTGTTTACCATGTATTTCAATGCTGAGTGATATCTGAAGAACTTGAACGTACCTCCCAATAGGTAATGATGAAACTTCTAAAGAGAGTATACCATCACAAGAGCTTCTCATTCTATTGTTGCGTAGTTCCTTTCAGTTGTAGACAACTTCCTTCTTGCAAAGTACAATGGATGATCAACAAAAGTCTCTCCTGACTGAGCTGACACTGCTCCTAATGTGATACTGGAGGCATCAAAATCGACATGGAACTATTTTTCCTAGTTAGGATGAACCATAATGGGTGCACTTGCTAGTTTTTCTTTCAATGTGTTTAGGGTGTTAGTGCATTCGTCGCTCCACATAAATTACTCTTACTTCTGCAACAATTTTTCTAATGGTGCCATAATATTTGTATAGTTGCATATGAATTTTCTGTAGTACCTCGTATGCCCGAGTAGTGATCTTAATTGTTTCACAGTTTCTGGTGCTTCTATATTAACAATGACCACTACTTTTGCTGGATCGAAACAAACACCTTTCTTGCAAACAACATGTCCTAAAAGTGTCCCAAAAGGTAGTGAAAAGATGCATTTCTTAAGGTTGGGGGAGATTTGGAGTTGTCTGCATTTGTCAAAAATTATTCTGAGTAAAGTTGCATGGTTCTTTAGTAAGCATTAATTTGTCCAATCATCCATGTATACCTCTAGGAACTTATGGATATAGTCCCTAAATGTTGCTGTCACTATTCGTGAAAATATTGCTGGCACATTCTTTAGTCTAAAGGGCATGAAATGGTATGCAAACGATCCCCATTTAGTTGTTAAAGTGGTCTTCCTTTTGTCTTCTTATACTATTCTCACCTGATGATATCTTGATAATCCATCTGCGAATGAATAGGCTTTGTTTCTTGCTACGTTATCGAGAACCTCATCACTAAATGGAGTAGGAGATGGATCATGTATGCATGCGTTGTTGATACTTATGTAATCTACACATACTCTAATCTCTAATTTCTCCATTTTTTTTTGTATTACAATGGTACTTAGCCATTCAGCTTCCTCAACTGGAAAAATTAGGCCTGCTTTCAACATTTTATCTATCTTTGCTTTAAATTTTTCCTTTATTCTTGGATTTAGGCAGTAAGGCCTATGTTTTACTAGCCTTGCATTTGGTTTTAAGACTATGCACATTTCTCCCATGTCTCCTTTAATCCCCTTGAGCTCTGCTACTGAAGATGGGAATAAATCTTCATATTACTGTAATAGGTCAAAGATTTCCTTTATTGTTTCTTCATCCCAATAATCTCAGATAGATGTAATTTTGGGTTTCTCCATGGTTCCAATGTTTAGCTTCTTTGTCTTCAAGGGTAACAGATGTAGTCCTCCCGTGGTAGGTTCCTCCTGTATATCCCGCTCCCCTCTTTCTCTTCAAAGTCTAAGTGTCGGATATTCTCTAAGTCATCATCATCCATCTCGCGATCTATCCATTTACATTCTACTGATTCTTTTATTTTATGTTCTAAGAGTGGTAGTTCTTCATCTTCCTAAATCTATGGAAAAAATAGTACTCTTCTGATGGCTTAGAGTGCATCTCTAACTGGTTTTGTTTCTCCGTTGAAAGAAAAACATTGTGTGAACCTTTCTGCAACTACTGGCCACATGCTAGTTCCTCTCTTCTTTTCCTCTGTCAAATACTAGGCCCGTGGAATTGTGTCCAACAAATGTATGAAATTGTACATCCAAAAATATTCTGGATACCCGTTATGTGGATTAATCCCTCTTGCGGACAAGAGTGATCTACCTAGTATCCTATGGATAGCTAGAAACAAACATCCATTTGTAAATCATATTCTCTAGATTATATGCGATTCAGAATTATTATAAACAAAGAAAGAGGACAAGCCCCTACCTTGAAACCCAAAATTCGGTGAAGTCCTTTATCCAGTCACTCCAAAGAGGCTTCTTTAGTAAATAGAACTTGTAATCAAAGACAGACAAAAGAATTAAAAGCACCTAAAACATATAACAATTGAGAAAAGCTAATATAACTTAGTGATCAAGGAATCTAAGTATTTGTTGAGATTCAACAAGATGATGAAGCTTAGTGAAAATCAGTCACCTTCACTAAGTGGGCCTGTAGGCTATTTTTAGGTGTAAGTATATTTTTATACTATGTCTATTTTTAGACATGGTGATCATATTTCAGAAGTTGCGAGATGCTATTTGTGGATGGTTGGTCAATTTTGAAAAATAGATGAAATTCTATTTTTAAAATACATTGATGAAAGTCTATTCATTTCAGTTGTGTTATTTTCAAATCTACAAAAATTGAAGGAAGGAAGAGTCAAGATGCAACATCAGGCTGCAGCAAATGGTAATAGCCACCTCACAGGATAGGAAAAGCTCTCTTGAGGTGAATCTCGGAAAAAATAATCAGCAGAGCAGATGTTTGAGCATAAAAATAATTTGAAACTGATATGGTAAAAGGTTTTATTATTTGATTTGAAATTTTGTTGGAATGAAGGAAAAGGCAGAATTTTCCCCAGAAGATGAAATGATGGGTCTTCCCTGGAAAGGATGGAATGAGGTAAGAAAGAAGTGGCACGTCACACTAGGAATGGATGAAATGAACAGCTAAGCCATTTGAGGGCCAGAAAGTGAGAGCACAGGAATCCTCTTCGGACAGGTTGAAAACATGAAAAGTCGTGAGAAACAAAGCAAGGCAGGCCTGGATAATTCACACCATGCCATGGCAGCAGCTAAGAGGAGAGGAAGCTAGTGCCTGAGAACATTAGTAACACAGTGTCAGGAAAGCACACAAAAAACCAGTGTGAATCACACAAGGGGTGAGCCACAGTTATTGGGCACTGAAATGGAGATGAATGTACAATGATGCAGTCCCAGTCTTCTCCAGCCTATGCTCGTGTTTTGAAGATTACAAAGAGTATAGACTGCACCTGTAACTCATCCCCCGGACTCTGGAGTTATCAGACCATATTTGGAGCTATTTCAACAAGATCAATGAAGATGGAAAATAGGAAGTGGAACAACTTGCCTCTATAATATAGGCAGTTCATTAATTACAATTCATTTTTCTGACTGAATCTACACATGACCATCTTTCATTATCATTCCTGAAACAATGGGGCTGTATCAGTTTTGTTGGTGAGGCATTAAAGCATTAAACTGGCGAAAATACGAGTTCTGGTGGCATTGAAGTCAAGATTATAATCTGCCTTTGATATCTCTTATTCATGTAAGACGTTTTAGGCCTTCTGGATGCGGTCGATGCAGGGATAGCTCGTTGGAAGATGTCTGTATAATTTCCAACGCAAGTGGAGGTAATGAATTTGGTTGCAATTTCTCAAAATGATTTTTAATTTTCTTGTGTAAGGTGTGAACCATTTTTAAGTGGCGTTTAAACCACTGGAACAAAATTGCAAAATACGAAATTATTGGTATATAGTTTGATGAAAAATTATGTCATATTTTCTTCAGAAGAAGAGTTACACACCGAGTTATAACCCGACAGCGCCAAGTAATGGCGATGTCGTCAGGAAAATGTGGTCAAGAACAAAAGTTAAATTGAAAAAATATACCAATTTCTTGAAATAAAGTGGATATATCAATTCTTAATAGAATGTTGTTTAAAATTTTTCAGTTTTTATACTTTCTGCCTACGTGCGCTATTGCAGGCATAATTGGGTTGTGGAATCAACATCTCAGTCAACAATGTCATCTAACGTTATCAGAAATTATATATTTGTGTTGATAATTTCGTTGGTATGCAGTTGTTACCAAATCATCAGATATATGGGAGAATGCGATAAGGTATTTGTGTGGAATAATGAGCTTTATCAAGTACAACCTTTGTTTGAAATGCAGTCAAGATGAACCAAAAAGTTTGGAGAATTCAAAGTTGGATGAAGGAACAAAATGATGGTGGAATGACCTTCGGTCTATAGTGGAAGCTGGAAAAAGGACTCTGATGTGAAGATAAACGATGAAGAGGGGAAAAACAAGGTGGAAGATGGAAATGACTGATGTGTTCCAAGAGCCCTAAAGACAGTCTCAAATAGAGATGGCGGACTGGTTTTGCATTATTCTCTACAAACAACACAAAAATTACCTGTTAATGGTAGAATTTCAACATCATTCCCGGATAAAGATTGTGCAGTTGTTTGATGAGTTGGAAAAATCGCTAGCATTCTTACCTACCGCTGTACCTCGTCGGCGCTTTAATGATCATTAAAAAATCCACGGTCTTCTTTGAGTATATCTTTATGACGGCCATTTAATCGCAGCTTCTTTCATTATCCATTTTGACCCTATATTTTTATTTCTAGTGCAACTACGGATTTTGTTCAACTTATACTTAATCGCTTTCGACATATAAACAATCACTATATTTTGAGCCAAATGGCACTGTAGACACCATTAATGACTTAATGGACTTTGTTCTGTATAAATACTTTATACATGTTATTAAGCATACCGCAACCGTTTCGCTGTTTTGATTTTTAGTGGTTCGTGTGTATATAATACCATTTTAAAGATGATCTATGGGACTAACAAGTGACAGTTTACTGATGAAAATGGTCTTCACTGAAGTGGCGGGTGTTGTTCTGACCTGCTGCGTCAGCTCTATTTTGCTGGAGCAAACCATTTCGCTACTCGTGGCATGTGGCCGACAATATGAAATTTGCGAAGGACGTTCGCTGAACCGGGTTCGTGAAATTCAGCCTGCGTGGCTCTTTGAGCTACCAGGCCGATGGCGAAAATGGTGACCCGACTGGGCGAGAAATACTTCGTGAAGTCGGGACGCAGGGGAGCGAACGCTGTTACTCCCGTGGATGCAGTCCATAACCTCTGTCGATCAGGTCGGCGATGGGGCCTGTATCCTTGACTGCAACAAGAGGTGGTCACGCTGGCGAAGGTGAAATCCGGGCTAACGACGAATAGCCAGGTGGTGATGTGGGGCTACGAACCTCTGGATATCACAAAAAGGAGAGGATGGTTCGTGCCATTCAACGAACTGTGGATGCCAGCAGCAGAAAAGGCTAACCTGGGGCTCTTCGGCTCATTTCATTGGCGTGGGCTCTGCATTGTCGTGCGGAAATGCCAATAATGGGTATTAATGCGCTGCTCTATTATTATTCCATTGCGCTTACTGATTCGGTAAAATGAAACCTTCTGGTAGCGTTAGTAAGCGTAAAGAACTGTGTTTGTTCCTGCTGGTGCTAAAGACACCGGTAATGAGAGGAAAATCATGAAAACGCTCCACTGAACTTATGAACAGGTTCGTTGAATACTATGGATTCTCTATCGCCTCCAAAACACTACATGGATCTTGAGTTTGTCACACCGCTGGGGACTGGCTCATCCGGCGGATTCGCCTTGCTATATGCACAACGTTGACATGGTTGAGCTTTGTGGCGGGCTCCACCCGCTAAAATGACAAAGAGGCAGAAGCAGGGATCAAGTTTATATCAACACCGTTTCAGCTCACTATGATGGCTGGAAAAGGTTGCATTTTAGCGTATCCAACACACTGACTCTTTGGTCGTGAAAACGAAAAACGAAAATTTTGCAGCCCATTTTCTGGATTGCGATGAATTACATGATTTCCCTAGAACATTCTCATTGAAGTTTGCTACACAAATTGCCATACGAGCTTTAAGTGATGAAGCAAATGTGCGATGCTCTTTATGTTAGTCATATGTACCCCTTTGACTTCCATGTCTTCATGCACCGCTTGACAATCAATGGCGTTGGGGCTGGAAAATCCGGTGCGTAAATCTTGAACAGAGGTTTTTATTACCGCCGGATAATTAATCAGACTGCCATTGTGGTTGGACCGGGATTGCATGAAGGTTATCTACGTCAGGCCGGCGAGTCAGCGCAAAAAATGAATCCTTCGCCTTCAAATTTTTTTCCTTGTCAGCAACAAAGCGCTGATATCCTTCGGTTAAGTCTTTATCAAAATTTGCGTGAAAATCGAACTTCTTATCCAGACAGCGTAATGATTGTCTACAAGATTCGTGGCGAAGGCAATCGTCATCGTGAATTCGAGCGGAAAATTAATTTTCGGCCGCTGTCCAGCGCGCGCTATTCAGCGGCATATCTGCTACAAAGATGGTCTGAAGCAGTCGATATCAGATCTATGACAACTAGGATAAAGAAATAAAGTATTTTTGGTCAGCAACTTTGTTCTTCTTTAATGTCAGCCAGTCGTGAATGGGCGATATCGTTCTGGCGATGTTTTCTCATCTCTTCCACGCGCTGGAACAGCAGACTGCCTCGGTCATGGTTTCCGGATCTATTGTTTTCATCTTCTTTGCCCGTGGCACACCGCTGGATCGAGAAATGGGCCTCTGCTCTCTTTATGTACGCGCTCTCTTCTGGTGCTGGAACTGTTTCTGGATGGGCTCCATTTGGATTAATTTTGATGAGCATGGGGTATGGATCCAGGAGAGTCTTATCCTCGGCAACAAAATGTACTGCTGATGGCGAAGAACTGTTATTATTTAATACCACCTGACGATCTTTCTGGCTGGTTGCTATTTATCAATGAAAGATTCTACGACACACATGGAAAAAATTCCAGCTGACTGCTGGAAATATGGGATACACACATGGGTAGGTTTTGAGATGACTCTGATTTATTAAAAAAAGAAAAATAAAAAATGCATCCCCGAAAAATCCTCTTATGGTTACAAAAGGTGATAAAGGCTAAAATTTTGAGAACGTACATCTCTGGTGATGATGTTATGCGTTCATGGCAGCGTCAAATCTTAGTGAGTAATAATGATAATAAATTTGCGGGGAAATGTGTAGATAATAGGAGGTAAAATCGGAGGCTTGTATTGATGCGAGATTTCGAGAGAGTGAGGTATGTACCAATCTTCATAGAATCGGTCTTAGTCTCTGGGACAACAGTTTGAAGATGGTGTTGGGTCCAGGAAAGGTCATGATCAAGCTCAACGGAAGAATGCAGATACACCATCTTTCAAAGGAAGATAAATGCAGGCAGAGGATATTTTATCAAATGTATGTACTTTCGTATGCTTGACCCCGCACAAGAAAAAGAAAGAAATAATTTATGAAAAAGAACAAAAATGTCTTGGATGAAATTCCAACTTGAATACTGATCTTTCCATATTGTCCTTTCATGTTCTGTTGGTCGAGTTCATCCTCCGGTGGAGTCCTTCGTCGATCTCGAAAATGATTTAGAGTCGCCTAGTCGAATGATTTCAGCCTTGCGATGTACGGTGTTGTCCACCATCGACAATCATATATGAACTTGATTAGATATTACTAATGAAACTAGATATTTCGAGTTCATAAACTAAACCGAGAGATTATTTGAAACTGACATTCATCTACTTTCGCTAATGCAAAAGAAAGTTTCGAAGGCACAAACAACTTGAATTCTTACAGTTTATAAAACCATGTAATTTCTCTTGATATGGTAACCATATATATTTGTTTTATATTGTAATCTATGAAGTGAAGGAAAACGGAATACGGTAACACTAAATACATTATCAACAGCTGGCCTCTGGGATGGGAAAACCTAAAATTTAATCTCAAGAAGAAAAAAAATGATAAACGAGCTTGGGTAAACGAAATGAAAATAATTATTCAATTATAGATGCTAAAGGTTATTTGAGTTTGAGATTTTGTTGGAATCAAAGGGAAAAGGCAAATTTTAGGTCGGGGAAGCTTGATCAGTCTTGCAATTTGAATGGGGCAAGGAAGAAATTGTTTTGATGCTAAATTGAATGAAATGGATAGATAAGACCAATGAGGATTTGAATGAGGCGAAGGCTTTAGGAATCCTCTTGAGAGACGGTTGAAAACATGAAAAATTAAAGCAAAACTCGTGACCACTGCAAAATCAACTAATTTCCACCTTTAACCTTGTTATTGCTTAAGAAGAAAGCCATTACATGAAACATAATTATTACAATCAAAAGACCATTTCCATCAAAACTAATTTGTATCCAAAGTACAAACCACAAGTATTGCGTTTTCTTGAAAATGGGAAGATGAAATGTACAATGAAGTGCCCAACAATCCAAGTGTCAACCTATGCTAATAGGCGAAAATTACAAGATATATACACTAGCTCTCCCACAAAATACAATTGAATCCTCTTTGTTGCTATGAATCTAAACTGAAACAAACCGTGATGGGCGAACACTCTAAAGATGAAGTGGTTAAATTGATTTGAATTCATACTGTGCAGAATGATCTACTACATGATACATCAACAAAATTATCTCAAACCATATTATCGACAGCTAAAGTTGCTGCGTTTCCAGAGATGAAAAATTAAACCCAGCCAAAACCTGGGCGAAATGGTCTGGTGTTTGATCCAAAGACCCGAATAACGCTTTGAAATCTATCTGCTGTACGAACTGGTGAGAGACTGAGTCAAATTTTGGGCTGGAATAGCTCGTTGGAAAATTTTTCTGTCCTAATTTCCAACCCAAGTGGAATTTACGAATTTTTTTCATTTTCCACTCCAAAATGAGTTTTTTCCCAACAGTTGCTTCTTGTGTGTCAAAAAAGTGGCGAGAAAGGCCATTTTAAGGTGTTTTGACCCTTAAACAAACGAAACATAAAATGTTGTATTGGTCAATGGTGGGACACGTAAATTTTGATGAAAAATCACATAGAAATACAAAGTTTTCTTTAAAGAGGAGGCGCAATTATAAAGCGCGCCAAGTGGTGCGGCATCGGAAAATGAGAAAATGTGCTAAGGCCAAAAAATTAAAAATTGACAAAATGTCCCAAATTTCTTCAAATTTGGGCTAAATGTCCATCATCGAGTGCTATCTTTGTGAGCGAAGAAGCTTCGGCCAAAATTTTGAAGTTTTCATGCTTCTGTTTGCTCTGTGTGCACTTCTTGGTGCATACTTGATTGATTATTGAGTATATTGAGTTAAATATATTCATGATATCTAGTCTTATATTGTCTTTGAATAGAAGCAAAATTTGATGTCTTTCATTTATTTTGAAATGAGGTAATATGGAAGAATGGAGGAATAGGGTAGTAGGAATAGTGAGCTTTTATCAGTGAAACTTTACCATTTTAAAAAAGAGGAATTTGTGATTTAGGAGACTGACCACTTAAGTTTGGAGAAATTTCACAATTGGGATGGGGAGGAATGAAATGAGTGGGAATGATGGCAAGAAGGATGCAGGATGGAGACAAAGGTGTGTTGGGGAAAAATGCGAGAGGGGAAGTGGTCGTATTTAAATGCTGAGACAATAAAACTTTTATTTTCATTTCCTGGTGCATCCATGCACTCACAAATAACTCTGCATGCCCTTGCAGTCCATCACTCATGAACTGGATTGTAAAAACAAGATCCTCAGACCTGCATTACTAACAAGTCACTCAGCCAGGTCATGCATTGTCCAGTTGCTCAGATGGCAGAGAAAGCAGGTAAAGGCTGAGTGCTAGAAAGAACAGTCAATCATCACACAGCAACCATTTGCAGACAGGTGCAGGAGTGGAAACCCAGTTAGGAGGCAGCCTGCCGCAGAATATCTGAGTCACAAATGACAGCGTATAAAGAAGCTGCCTGCAAGCCATGTCCTGCTGGGACTCCGCCCATGCAGGCACCCACCTGGAAGGCTACAACCTTCTCTCGTTTACCGACCTCTCTGGAAGGCTACAACCCCACTGTGCTCTGTTTACACAACCTCTGGAAGGGAGCTGCGACCCCCTTGCTCTTGTTTACTGGCCTCTCTGCAGGAAGGCTCTGTGCTCTGTTGTGGGAAACCCCGACCTCAGACCTGCTCCCAGACCATTTCATTAATTTTCATTTGGTCAAGAGCAGCTGGCAGTGTGTGCTTGTCCTTGGCAGCTATTTTCCCTTGAATCCTAGCAGGCAATTGAAACCAACATGCTTGGAATATCATCACTTGTTTTTTTGGGCTTCCCAGACAAGAGTGTAAAAACTCTGGATGGCTTTGGTAACCATTGAGTTAATTTCTGCATTACACTTTTTCTTTAAGCAGAGGATCGGCAGTATACCTGCCGCTTTTAATGTAAGCGGACACCGTGCCGTACGCTCATGCACTTCGGAAAAACCTAACACTCCACTCGTGCCTTTATTTAAATAGATCCACGTATACACATGCGCTCATGGGCATGACCTGCGATAAGATCTCTTTAAAAATACCAACTTTGCGCGAACATACTGATCCTGAACTTGCTGATTTCATTGATTTTGTCTTCAATGATTTCGCCAGGTATAAAATGCGTTGCTGGGATCAATATAGAGTTCATCGTACCAGTTCACCAGAAGGTTGGACATCTTGTCAATCCCTTTCAGGTGCATCACGATTCAGTCTGTCGATTAAGAGCAGAGAGTTCAATATATGAGATAAAATTGAGTGAAGTATTCATTAATGCCGGACACTTGCGCCCCTAACGCGGTGATCTTCTTCTCATATAGATTATCCTTTTTTTAATACCATGAGCCAAAACCATTATCTTAGATGGTATTCCTGAGCGGATCAAATAGACAATCCAACTCGATACAATGGGTCAATACAACAGTAAAGTCCCCACCTGGTTTTACAAATTTAGGCATAGCAATTAGACGCATACTGTGACTTGTACGTGCTTTTTCCGCGTCATAGTATACTTCTCTAAACAATACGTATACTTTGTGATACGCGTATCATTCAATTCTTCACATACGATATTTCTTTCTGGCAGTACTTGTGAAACGCTCTAATACGAATATCAGGTTGGTGTCATTAATAAATATCAAGCATCTAAGGCGACTTCATCTAAATGAAATTTTCCATCATCTTATCGTCCTGAGTTTTATCCAGGACCAACACATTGCTCTTATAACAATATACAGGACTTGATGGCCGCCATGATAGCAGTCTGCAATGATCGTTAAGTTGTAACATTACCATTTAATTATGCTCTCCCCCTATTAAAACACCATGTTACTCTCCCCCTTGCATCAGGGCAAAGGCAGATCAAAATAAACAGACACTTCTTCCCTCTTGTGAAAAATATAGCAGATAAAATATACACTGAGTCTCTGTCTCCCCACGAGTTTCCATCTTTGAATCTTCAAACATATTTTCATTGAAGTATATGACTCTATGACCTTCCTATCACGAGGACTCATGCCCATCAAAGATCCAACCAGAGTGGATTTACATATCGACTCAAGTACCCAACCAAGTGAGTTTACACATTTTGACTCAATTACCGAATGAGTGATTCCAGTGACAAATTCTACTTAGTGAATAAAATTTTTACATCATTACAAATATGACACACCTGTAACCAATACCAAAAAGACCTCAAGAAAGAGTGTGTTAAAATCATCTTCTGCTTTCATTTGTTAATGACTAGAATAATGCTCCCTCCTTAGCTTGTGCATCTAAAACACTTTCCAGCAATGAATCATCAAGGCATCTTTGATATGGAAAGTAATAAAATGTGCAGCTGACACTACAGAACATGAATATTAAGAATGCTTTGTCTACCATGATTTATCTTGAAGAATGCGGCCCAAACAAGACATGGCTACCAACCATGCAACGGTTTTACGTGGCAAAGCGAAATGGCGTATATCGCGGCCCATCTTTATGTGAAACCCGCGTATCGAACGTCTGGTGCAATGGTCGCGATCTGCTGGCGAAGACCGCCGACCGCCGTAAAGATGATGGCCGCTGCTGAAAGGTTTGGCAACCTTCGACGAACAGCCTGCTGGGGGAACGCCGCCAGCGTCACGCTGGCGTGACATTCCGTGTAGTGACCTTCCAGTGGAATGCTTGTGCGTGAGTTCTGCTCGTTCGCGAGATGCTGATGCGCGTTTATGGCCATCCCTGGCGAATGCGAACATTGGTTGGTTGAAGATGTGCAGGTTATGCTCAAAGAGACGGTTCTCTGTACGTTGAACCACGCCTTAACTACCAGCGCGGGTAATAATGGTGCCTGCCCGGATAAAACCTGACGGTTTACCGCCAGTGCCTGCTGTTGCTGATGTCTTCAGCCTAATGCATAAATTCTGACGAAGGTCAGATGGCGATACTGGTTATGATTATTGATGCCGGTTCTGCGGTGTTGATCTTCTTTTAACGGCAAAGGTGAAGATGCGCTACGTTCCGGCAGAATATCAATAACCAACGTTACGCCGCATTCGCCATTCTGATCGGTTGGTCGCGTCATTTCTCTCCTGATCTTGTATTGTTGATTCATGGAGATGTCAGCAAGCTTGAATTATCCGGTCTATGTTCGCGTTTTTCAGGTTCCTCTTGGCACTGCAATACTTCTTTAGAATTTGCCAAAATTATTTTTCTTGTGATAGATATACCATGCAACTGGTATAGGTAAGGAAGGAGTATTAGTCCCCGTCATTGATTATGTTGCGGAAATTAGTGCAGCTCTGGTTATTTAAAACCTTCCAAAAATGATATCTCTTCTTGCATTGATAAATGGTTATATTCTGGGTTTTGTATGATTCTGTCAATGAGACCCCCTTTGAAAATCACTGCTGATGAAGATGACATCCAAACCTTTGATAATACCATGCCCTTGGAGCTTGTTTGAGACCATATAGAGCCTTTTTAAGTCTTCTGAAACAATATTTTCATCATTTCCCAAATAAATCCTTCGTTCTGTTCTATATAAACTTCTTCTTCTAGATCACCATTGAGAAATACGAGATTTAACATCCATTTTGATAAACTTTGATTTATTTAGAAAACTTGAAAAAGGTGAAAAGACATTCTTATTGCTTCCAATTCTAGCTACGGGGAGCAAAAGTTTCTTCCCAAATTCTATACCTTCTTGTCGAGTGTACCCCTTGCAGACAAGTCTAGCTTTATTTCTTACAACATCCCAACTACTCATTTAACTTGTTTGAATATCATTTAATTCCAATGGTACTTGTTATGAGGTCTTGTATTACCTGAATTCCCAAGTGTGATTCTTTTCAATTTGATCAAGCTCTTCATTCATAGGCAGACTAACAGTGCATATTTTCTGCTTAAGACCACATTGTAGTTTAATGATGATGCAAAATTTCCATAGATGGGAATCCCTAAGAGTTATTCATGACATTTTGATCCCTTATCCTCTGGTAGGAATTCTGGATGGTGTGCATTCAGACAAAATCTGGACAGAATTTTGGAATAATTAAGATATTTCTCTGGTGGTTGTTGTCTATCAATACTGCTGATCTTGAGGCATATAAATCTTGTAGTCTTCATTTGTTGTTTGTTTTTTACTTTTCAGCTGCTTTTGAGGAGGACTGTGCTAGATTTTCATCATTACTTCCAGGCATATATGTTGAAGTGTTTACTGTGCATGTGTTGCATTCAGAATATGTTGGTGTTCTGAATCTCTCATCCAAACATCTTCTATAACCATTTGATGGTATTCTATATTCATTCTTTATCTTCATTTTTGCATTGATTCCATTCATTTTCACCTTATATTGACTACAAAATTCAAAGATTACCATTGATGTATATTCTCTCATCAGTGAGATCTAAGACCTTGATTTTGAATATTGTTTTCTTCGTTATACTTCCAAGGTCTGAAATTTCCTCAAGTCGCTTCTAACTACGTGAACTACGTCAACAATCAGCGTTAAATCCCATCAATGATAGATATCATCAATATTCACCGTGGTGACCTTTTCTCTTGGTCCCGTTCATATCGAATAAATGAGTTCTAGAGACGCCTTCATGGATCTTAATAGCACTAGTTGGTTGTACCAAATAAAAATAGATTTATAATTCTTGGTGGGTGTGTGGAAGACCAGTTGATACGTCACCTTGAGTTGTTCAGTTGTAAGGACTTCGATACCTTGTCTCTTGCCACATCATTTTGAGTTGACTCAAGTAACGTTTTGTTCTTTACTTGAGTTCTTCAATACATACAAGTTAGCGGAGTTCTTGCTTCTTTTCTCGTTGTTTCTTCACCATGAGGTCATGATTCCCGTTGCTGAATAAAGATAATACCAGACCTTGATCACACATTTGACTTACATGAGTTGTAGCCAAGCCATACACATACATGAAATCGTCAACCTTCACATTTCTGACACATGCAGATAGGTTTTCTTCAATTCTGGTAGGATTATCATTTCCAAGTATAACTTTCTTTCATACTCCTTAATTTTCATGTGCAGAAGTTCTCTTGTCTTTAGTGTTTTGGTGTATCTTGGCCTCCTGTAATTTGCATTAGTTTTTCTTCCTGTGAATCGTGTATACACAATTTCAACTGTAGTTCTTTTTCATACTTTGAATCTTGAAAATGCTCTTTGTTTGAACTTTATCTGCGTTGGTTATTTTAAAGTTATTGTAATATAAACTTGCTCAACTATTAGAGAGGAGAAAAGTTGTTATAGGTATTCTTCTCAAATTCAATCCTTTTCTTTCTTGTTCTCTGATGGTGAGTTTGTCTTCCCCTTTGTCCAGTGCTTCTGCATTCCAGTGACTTGAAAAGCATTTGTCATCGAGAAAGTTTCTCTGTGATCATCAAAATATTTCACCTTCAGGTTATTAGTTGGTGTTTCTTTTGAGAATATTCTGTATTCCGTATTTCTTTGATTAGATGATGTGCTGCAAGTTCTTTCTTCCTTTGTTGAGTGTGAAATTTGCTCAGGGCAGTTAACAACTTCTTTTAGAATAATTTGTCTTCATGAAAACAAGAGAGGATTCTCTGTATCTCAAGACAATCAGGGAGACAGCATGAGTAATCTATCTAAGGATGTGATCTTCCTTGATGTTCAAATTCGAGTTTTTACTTTCTCGGAATCTTTTCTTAGACTTTACCACTTCACATTCTAATTTCTCAATGTGTTTCTTTACTTCTTCAACTTTCTTTTCCCGAGTTTCTATGGTTATTTTCCTTTCTTTAAGATATTTTATTCTTTTCAAAGTATGAAAATTCAGTTGATTGTTTCTGAAAAGTGTTTACTATCTAAAATAAATATCTTTCTTCTCTGTGATTCTAGAGCCATGAAATCTAAGATCTTGTTGCATTCTTCTTCCTATGATGTGTCACCTTCTTTATTAATGTCTTTTGCATAGTATTTAATAAATTCTTGTTATTCTTCAGTATGTCCTTCTTTTTGAGTGCTTCTTGCAGAAGTTTTCTAGTAGCATAATGACCAATTCTTTATCAAACATTGAAAGGAAACTTACCTTTAGACCATCTGTGTAGTTCAGGTTTCTTTGGTATATCATCTTTATTACAGAAGATATTATCCTAATCCTTCTGGTTCTTGTACTTCTTTCCCTTTTGTAGAAGCTCTGAAGACAGCCTCTTTGAATTCAGATGGTCCTCCTCTTCTAATTTCATATGTGGTTAGTATGCCATGAAGTTGTACCATAGTAAGATTTTGAAGATCCTGTTTTTCTTCAAGAGCAGAAACTTTTGACTCAAATTTTGTTGTTAGTGATCTTAAAATTTTCTCAACCAAAGTAGATTCGGTTATTGTTTCTCCCAGATTTTTCATACGATTTAAAACATCATCAACACGTAAAAATAAACTGGCAATACTCTCATCACTATGCATCTTCAAATTTTCATATTCAATTCGAAGAGTTTGCAGTTTTTCACTTTTTACCTTTGCATCACCTTAATAACTTAGAATAATTTTGTCCCACATTTCCTTTGCTGTATTTAGCTGCATGAATTTGACAAATTCAGATTCAGTCAAACTTCTTGTTATAGCATTGACCTCCTTTGCATTTGATTCATAATTCTTCTTTTCATTCGGATCTGTTGGTATTGTAGCTGGATATTGATATCCTTGTACAAAAATGGCCCATACATCTGTTCCTATAGACTGAAGATAGGACCTCATCCTTGTTTTCGAGAAGATTAAATTGCGTCCATTAAAGACCGGAGGCTTGATAGATGCTATTCCATCTTGATTTCTCATCTTGCTTGATCTTCCTTCTAACGGCTAAGCTTTTTCAGAAGGACCTGCTATGATACCAATTGTTGGGAAAAGTAGTGAGAGGGGGGGGGGGGGCGCGGGGGTGAATCAGTATTTAGTGCAAACAATAAAAATTTTTACTTTTTCCTTTAAAAACCCATACGCTACTTTCCGGAAGCCAACTCGCGTATATACGCGGATATCCTTTACAAAACTCGCGTATGTCGAGAGATCTAATTATGCATTTAATTCTTAACTTAGATCATTGCATTATTCATTCATCAGATGTTTTAGAAAACAAAAAACAGGTGCAGAAAGAACAGAATAATCATCACACATAAGCAACACACATGAACACCAGGATTTTATGTGGAAACCCAATTCGGGAGAAAAACCACCGCTGCCGTCGTCTCAGTCTTCAATATTTATTATAAAGAAAACTTCTTACAACCATGTACTGGCGTAGACTCATACAAGCACGCAGGCACCCACCTGTAGAAGGCTACAACCTTCTCTCATTTACCAGCCTCTCCTGGAAGGGAGCTACAACCCCCTATACTCGTTTCCCAGCCTCTCCTGGAAGGGAGCTACGACCCCCTGCTCTCGTTTACTAGCCTCTCCTGGAAGGGAGCTACAACCCCCTGACTGAAGGCTTCGACCCTCAGCACCACTGCAGACCACGTTTCATCAATTTTCAAACTGGATCAAACAGCTTCAACACAATCCTTCACTTATCAACAAACATCCTTTTCCCATTGCATCAAACAAAATAGTGAAACCACTGTAACCAGAATATCAGAGATAGCCCAGACTTCAGAATAGATATGCAGAAACTCAATCAGCTTTGAGCAACCATCAGTTCAGATACCATACGTGCTTTTCTTTAAACAGATCCGCGTATACAGGTGCTTTTAATGTAGCGAACCCGCGTATACATCTGTGCACATTTTAGAAAAACCTTAACAGTCCATACGTGCCTTTGTTTAAACAGATCCGCGTATACACGCGCTTTCCATGAAACGAACCTGCGTATAGATCTATAAAAGATAAACTTTGCAGAACAAACCAGATCTATGAACTTACCCATATTTCTTCAATTTCTTCAATAGATTTGCGCCAGGTCTTCATTACTTCTTTTCAGATCATCCTATAGATTCATCATTTCTAGATCTAGAGGATTTGAATCTTCATCACATTCATAGGTGCATCATAGATTCATATCTATCGATTAAGAACAGAGTTCAACCATACAGATAAACTTCAGAGTGAACTATTTATTAATGCCCAGACACTTGCACACCCCTAGCACACTGATCTTCTTCTCCTTATATATATTATCATTTTTTTTTAATACCATGAGCCAAAACCACATCTATTCCGATGGTATTCCTGGACGGGATCAAATAGACAATCCAACGCTCAATACAATGGGTCAATACCATGGTAAAGTTCCCTGGTTTTACAAATTTAGAGCGCAATTAGGCATACGCGACTTGGCACGTACTTTTCCACATGCATATGCTACTTCTCCTAAAAAAACCCACGTATGCTTTGTGATACACACTTTACATCATTGTTTTGTCCCTTACTGATATTTCTTTCTCTGGTACTTTTGAGCTGCTTGTAGAACATCAGATTTACATCATTAATAAACTCATCAAGCATCAAAGACGATTTCATCAAGTAAGTTGCCATCATCTTCATCAAGTGGGTTTCCATCAAGGACAACACATTGCATCATATTGCCAACAGACTGTGGTGAGAAGATAAACAGTCAAGAGGGGAAAAGCAAGTTGGAGATGTGGAAATATTTGGTCCAAAACAAGTTTCAAAACCCTAAAGGAAGCAAATCCCTAAACAAGATAATAGGGTTTGGTTTTTTTGTGTTCAATTCCTCACAAACAACACCAAATACCTATTCATGGCAATGGAATGATTACATGGAATTGCTTGGATAAAGATTGACCAAGTTAGTTTGATGAGTTGGAAAAAATAGCAAAAAAATTGTTTTCTGCCATGTGCGTCGCGCGCCTAACCCAGTGCACCACGCCTCCCTGATGCGTCGCGCCAGTGTAGTTTTTACAATGCGGCAACTGGACCAATGCGTCGTGCCTGCCCAGTGCATCATGACACTCAGCCTATGCGTCGCGCACCCAACTTTGCCCAGTTTTTATTCAAACTTTCTCTTTTTCTTCAACATGACTTTCTCTTGTTTCAATCTTTCTCTTTTGAGTGCAAATAAGATTTTTTTGAACATGACCAATGACTTATACAGAGAAACTTTAATTTTCTCTTTATAAAACTCACTTTTGTAATGTTTACATCAACACTTTCTTTTCAAGCTCAGTTTTGCTTCATTTTGGCTTTTCGACTGGATGATGTCCTTTCTATTTGTTTTTGCAGGGAATGAATCTATTGGAGCTCGACAAAGATGACCAGGGTTGCCAGTGAAAGTATTATTACAACTGAGAAAATTGGAAATCACATTACATTTATAAATAAAGATGAGAAACTCTATTTTTAGCAGTGAAACCTTATTTCAAACTTACTCATGTGCCTACTGGCCATTATTAGACATTTTGAGACCAGATTAATAAAACCCCAGACCTAGTGAGACTAGAAACCCTAAAATGACTCTTTGCAAACTATGAGACCAAAAATGACTGAAAATGATTTTAATGAACAGAAATAAGCCAGCAGGTAAAAGACATGAGGGACATGAGCAATAAGCCACTACCGTCAGATGATCCATGCTCCTAATGGAATGCAGCTGACTAAATGAGACACCTAATATGCAATGCAACAAGAGTAATTTGATCACTGAAGGAGGGATCAAGATACCGACACTAACAGATTGTCGATCTAAAAATAGATGCATGTCAATTAATATTAGCTCTTAATAATAATCCAACAATAAACATCAACTTATTCTCTTGGAGCACTTTATTTCAGTATATAGATTTGGAAAACCAGTGGGTTGAAGGAATTATGCAATTCCTAGGGTTTATTGGTGGCTCATGCATGAGGACTCAGTTAGAACTAAAGTGGCAAAGTTATGACAGAGTTGGAAGAGTATTTTATGGAGTTATTATTCAATTTAACTGAGTTATTGGAGTTAAACTCAGTTGAGCTAGTTGTATCTAGTCTAACTGAAAGATACACTAGTGAGAATTAAGTGAATTAATTAGTTAATTAATTCAAAAATAATAACTCACTAAAAACTGAACAGAAATAACAGTTAACTACAATGCATGTTAGTTCCAATGGAGACCTAGTGGAGAGATAGGTGAAAGGGTGAGATGGACTATCCGTTGTGACTATAGTGATGCATTCAATGCATCACACACACATTGGAGTTACCAATGAGGATTGCACAGTCAAGGAAAGGTAGATTTGAATTCATTCAGGGGTCTTCTTCAGCAGGGATTGCATAGTGGAGGCAAGCTATCAGGTGGCAAGAAAGCAGTGCATGGATTTGCATATTTCTTCATGTTAGTGTGTGACGATTGATTCTATTGAGAGCTTGATGTACTAAGCTTTGTATGAGATTGTTACATGATTTCCATGATACATAATATATGATATTTAGGCTTTTCAGCTTCAGGCCTTCCCGTTAAACAACTGTGTTATGTGTGATTTTTTTTATTGCTTCATGCGTTTGCAATTGAGTTTCTAAATTTCTGCAAAATATTAACAGTGGAAGGATTTTGTATTTAGCAAGAAGATAAATATTGTTAGATTAGGAGAATATGGATATATACATGCATATGCTATATAATTTCTACATTGTATCAGAGCAGTGTTAATTATTGAAGATTGCAATTGTGAAGAATTGTTGAGTTTGTGCTGGTGGACAATTTGAATTTGCTGCAGAAATTTCTTGGTGCGACAGTTGAGTATACATTGAAATGTCTTTCAATGGGTTGCGAATGGAGTATTCCCTTGAGGGCATCTCTAATTACATAGCCTAGAAGGATAGGATGGAGGCGGTGTTGGAAGATAATGGACTGAAGGATTTCATCGATAGGGATGTTCCTAAGCCTCGTTCTAGCGATGCTGCATTACTTGACGCATGGAAAAAGAAGGTAGAAAAAGCTAGAATAATTATGTTGGAAGGTGTGAAGGACCATATTCTTTCCAAACTTCATGAGAAAGCCACTCTATTTGCAATATGGAAGGTTTTGACAGATCTGTTCCAAAGCAGCAGTGACTAGAGGAAGTTGACGTTGAAAGATAAGCTCAGAAAAATAAAAAAGTAGAAGGGCGACAATATTCCAAAATATCTCACAAAGTTTGTCCACTGTAGGGATGAACTGGGAAGTTTGGGGATTACTGTCGATGATGATGACTTGGTGAGCTTGGCACTCCTTGGGCTTCCGAAGAGTTGGCATAGATATGAAGACTCTATCAATGGACGGGAGAAATTTCCGGGTTGGGAGCGACTTTGGTCGGATCTTGTGCAGGAGGAGATAAGGCGAAGTACCAGGGATGGCTGTTCATTGAAGAATGAAGATGAAGAGAATTTCACTTTGGCTTCCAAATAAATAAAATGGAAGGGGAAGAAATTCCCTTCAAAATCTGAAGCTAAAGGCAAGAAGCAGGATTTGTCCAAGGTGAAGTGTTTTCACTGTCATGAACATGGGAATTTCACCACTAACTGTCCAGATAAGGAGAAGAACAAGAAGGCTGCTGGATCTGCAGCTGGAGAGGCCTTAGCCTCGTAATTTGAACTTTATTTCTCTTTGATCGCATGCTTGGTTTCAAGCTCAATGGGATCGATGTGGTATCTTGATAATGGTGCGTCTTTCCATATGACAGGAGACAAGGAGTTGTTTAGTGACTCGGAGGAGAAGGACCTTCAAATGCATATAAATATGGGTGACGATGGTCGATATAGTGTGACGATCATTGGGACCATTACCTTAGAGAGGGAGTCAGGTAATCCATTTATGTTGAAAGATGTTATGCATGTTCGAGGTCTAAAGAAGAACTTGGTCTCGGTTACAATGTTGGAAGACAGAGGTTATGACGTTGTTTTCAGCGAGGGAAAAGCTTTCCTCTGACATAAAAAAATAGTTCAAACAAAGAGAATAGGGATTCGAGGTAAGAATATCTACAAGCTAGAGGTAGATGGTTGCGCTACAATGATGGGCAAAGAAGAAGAAGTGGTGAGCTAGGATGAGGGCGAATTATGGCATAAGATATTGGGCCATCTTCCCCATGGTGCTTTGAATATTTTGCAGCATATTTCTACTGGAATTCCCAAGGGTACTCTTGCATAGTCATATCAATGCAAGGGATGTACTATGGGTAAGTTTGTGAAGACCACCTTTCATGAGAAGGAGAACTGTGCTTCGGTGATCCTAGAGAGAATTCACACAGACGTGTGTGGAACTTTCTTGGTTGCTTCGACAACAAAACATAGGTATTATGTTATATTTTTTGATTACTATTCTCGTAGATGTTGGATCTTCTTAATGGAGAAGAAGAGAGAAAAAATCTCAAAGTTTTGTGAGTTTAAAGCATTGGTGGAGAAGGAGTAGGGGAAGCAAGTGAAGGCTCTACGAAGTGATAATGGTGGTGAATATATCTCGAATGAATTCAAATACTTATATATAAAAGAAGGAATTCGAAGAGAACTCATAGCGCCTCATAACCCATAGTAGAATGGGGTCGTAGAGAGGAAGAACAAAATGATCGTGGGTGCTGCACGAGATATGCTTCAGAGGGAGCTAGACTTGCATGCAGAGGAGGAACTGTATGTTCTGAAATATGAGCCTCCAGATGTGGATCAACCACATGAGGAAGTTCATGGAGTGGAGGAGTCCACTCATGCAGAGCCAAACATCACAACTAACAAAAAGCATACCACAAAAGCTAAGAGACTGAAGCTTGATGCGACACAGAATGTAGGAGTCCCTACATCACAGCACACACAGATACAATCACTTGACCAGTTTACTAGATACATGTATCATATGAGAAAGTGTATCATGACAGAGCCATCTTATTTTGAAGAAGTAGTGCAGGATCCCACATGGGTGGATGCCATGGTGGAGGAGTATGACTCCATTGTCAGAAATAGTGCTTGGGATGTTGTTCCAAGTCCGATGGGTAAATCATTTATAGGATCAGGATGGATCTACAAGGTAAATCAAGGGGTTGATGGGAGCGTCGAGAAGTATAAGGAAATATTTGTTGCCCGAGGCTTCTCACAGATCAAGGGGATTGATTATGAAGAAAAATTTGCACATGTCGCATGGTATTCTTCCATAAGGACCATCCTTGCTCTCTCAGCGCAGATGGGTTGGCACATTCATCAAATGCATGTGAAGACTGTGTTCCTTTATGGGATCATTGAGGAAGAGGTGTACATTGAGAAGCCTGAAGGATTTGAGATCTTCAGCAACGAGTCACATGTGTGTGGGCTCAAAAGAGCGTTGTATGGGCTGAAGCAAGCACCACGTGCTTGGTACACTCAGATTAACAGCTATTTCACTGGACTTGGCTTCACCAAGAGTGAGGCAGATGCAAACCTATACCAAATTGTGGTGGAGAGTAAGCTTTTAATCATTTTTCTTTATGTTGATGATTTAATACTAATGGGTGATGAGCAGTTGATACACTCATGCAAGGTAGATCTTGCAAAGGAGTTTGAGATGAAGGATTTGGGCCTCCTTCATTATTTCCTTGGATTGGAAATATGGTAGCAGGAAGGTGAACTGTTTGTGTCTCAAGGAAAGTATGCTCGGGAGATACTTGAGAAGTTTCACATGCAAGGTTGCAAGCCTATTGATACTCCTCTTCTAGGAAATTGGAGGAAAGAGGATGATACATCAGTAGAGGTAGTGGATGCCAATGTTTATCGATAGTTGGTGGGTTCGCTCATGTATTTAGTTAATACAAGACCGGACATATGCTATGCGGTGAACTAGCTTTCACAAGTGATGGTTAAGCCTACCAAGATCTTTTGGAAGGCAGGTAAGCATGTCCTGAGGTATCTCAAGGGCACATCTGAGTATGGCTTACGGTACAGACAGATGGATGAGGTGAAGTTGCATGGCTTCACGAATGCATATTGGGCAGGCAACCCAACAGTCAGAAAGAGCAGATCAGGAGGGGTTTTCAGTATCGGATCTACAACAGTTTCTTGGTACAGAAGGAAACAAATATCTGTGGCACTTAGTTCAAAGGAAGCAGAATACATGGTAGCAAGTCAAGCTACATGTGAGGCTATCTGGATGAGGAAGAACCTGGTCATTTTTTTTGGTTCACATTTAGATCCTACAGTGATACATTGTGATAATCAGAGTTTCATTAAACTCTCAATTAATCCTATGTTTCATGATAGATCTAAAAATATTGATATCCAGTATCATCATATCAGAGATTGTGTACAACAAAAGATCATGTTGCTTCATTACATTCCTACAGAAGATCAAGATGTAGAAATTTTGATGAAGGTGCTCACCAAGAGCAAATTCGAATACCATAGAGGCAGGATTGGGGTGAAGGATAATCCTTATATTTTTGAGAGGGAGTGTTGAGATTCAACAAGATGATGAAGATTAGTGAAAATCAATCACCTTCACTAAGTGGGCCCACAGGCTATTTTTAGGTGTAAGTCTATTTTTAGACTATGTCTATTTTTAGACATGCTGATCATATTTCAAAAGTTGCAGGATGCTATTTGTGGATGATTGGTCAAGTTGGAAAAATAGATGAAATTCTATTTTTAGAATATTGGGCGAAGTCTATTTATAGATCGTCAATCTAAAAATATATGCATGTCAGTTATTATTAGCTCTTAGTAATAATCCAACAGTAAACATCACCTTATTCTCTTGGAGCAATTTATTTCAGTATACAGATTTGGCAAATCAGTGGGCTGAAGGAATTATGCAATTCCTAGGGTTTATTGTTGGCTCATGCATGAGGACTCAGTTTGAACTGAAGTGGCAAAGTTATGACAGAGTTGGAAGAGTAGTTTATAGAGTTTTTATTCAGTTTAACTCAGTTATTGGAGCTAAACTCAGTTGAGCTAGTTGTATCTAGTCTAACTAAAAGATACACTAGTCAGAGTTAAGTGAATTAATTAGTTAATTGATTCACAACTAATAACTCACTAAAAAATGAACAGAAACAACAGTTAACTATAGTTCATGTCAGTTCCAATGGAGACCCAGTGGAGAGATAGGTGAAAGGGTGAGATGGACTATCCATTGTGACTATAGTGATGCATTAAATGCATCACACACACATTGGAGTTACTAATGAGGATTGCACAGTCAAGGCAAGGTAGATTCAAATTCATTTAGGGGTCTTCTTTAGTAGGGATTGCGCAGTGGAGGGAGGCTATCTGGTGGAAAGAAATCAGTGCATGGATTTGCAGATTTCTTCATGTTAGTGTGTGGCGATTGATTGTACTGAGAGCTTGATGTACTAAGCATTGTATGAGACTGTTACATGATCTCCATGATACATAATATATGATAGTTGGGGTTTTTAGCTTCAGGATTTATCGTTAAAAAACTATGTTATGTGCGATTTTTTTTATTGCTTCGTGTGTTTAAGTTCCACAAAAGATTAATAGTGGAAGGATTTTGAATTTAGCAAGAAGAAAAATATTGTTAGACCAGGAGAATATGGATATATACATGCATATGTTATATAATTTCTACAGTATTGAATTATTCATAAGCACAAGAGCAAATCAATGAGAAAAGGAGATCCATATGTATTATCTTGAATGAAAAGATTAACTTTACAACCTGATGCTGTGATGTCGTACAAGTTCCTCCTGGGGTCCTAAACAATCGTTCCTCCTTCAGGTTGACAAGCCTTCCTCTCTCTAAAATAGCATGAAGTTATGGAAATGAGTGCATGATCATTCTCATACCAATAATGACTAGTGTAGAGAGTATGCTCTCTTGAGAATTTCTTCAGCAACCAATATGTATGTCTACCATATACATGCTACCCTTGAGATTGAAACATGAGCTCAATTTATAGGGAAATGGAGGTAGTAACAGTTCCATGGAGAGGGGGATGAATTCCTCTCATGAAGGTATTTGAGCTAAATAGACCAAGGGATAAACTCCATGATTGAAGGGATAGAGCTCCATGAGTGGAGGGATAAAGCTCGAACTGATCGCACCTCTAGAAGCTTCTAGTTGGGATAGTATTCATCCAGATCGGCTTCTAGAACTTACTTTTTCCTTTATTTGACTATTTATGGGGGTTTGTAGTTTTTATAAGAAGAATGTGTGGGATGTGCCATAGGCTATAGAACAAATATTTGTGGATCCATGGGAATGAGCTAGGAAAAGTGTGGAGTTAGACTTTTTAGGATTTTAATGAGATTTTTTTCAATTCCAAGACTTGGTTTAGGAATATCAGGGTTTTTTACCTCGAAGGGAGCACAATATAGGTAGTGATGAACCTATATAAACAGTCAAATGTCATGGTGAAAAAATAATGTGTAACATATTTCCCCCTAAAGTGCGAAGTCTGAGGTAGTTCTGAAGAGTGAAGTTATTTATCATTCCGAGGATTGGATTGCGAACACACCAGTCGAAAACCTATTAAAAAATTCAATGCAAGAATATATATATATATATATATATATATATATATATATATGTATGTATGTATGTATGTATATCATCTCCGAGGTAGGCATTCCCATACTTAGATCAAAACTAACTAAATGTTCTGGTACATAAATTATTTTAAAATTACATCAATAGTAGACATAGTATGGACGCAGCCATCTTTCATAAGTAGTCTATTGTATCATGAATAATAAAACTCCTCATAGCCTGGATAGTGGAAACTAGATCTAGGGCCTTGATTTTCACTTCTCGAACTAGTATGATTCTATCCATGCGATTGATTGTGTCGAAGTCGAACATGGTAGAAACCACTTGATTACCAGTCAATGATGTAAATTGTTAACAAGTGTGAGAGAAACCACCAATAATGAAAATGGCTCTCAAAGTACTCAGTACAATCCACAGAGTGTGAATGAATGATTTGTAGTCAGACACTTCACAGAATCATTCGATTGAAGGTCAATGATGCAATCTGTCATCGAAGGCGAGAAGCCTTCCATTAGGGCATGCAGATCCCAAGGTATTGGTATGATTCTAGATCAAATTTCTAGATGATGAGCTTTCGTTGATAGAAAGTGACTTGTTGCAAGAAATCCCACAACACGAAACCATTAGATCAAGTTTTTAAGAAATTTTTGCAAGGACTGACTTAGGGATGGTCAACGTGAATGGAGACAAATGTTTGCAATGAATGGTTTATTTGAACTATCTCTTGAACACATAATGACACTGTAGATGGTTTGGTAACAATTGACCTAAAGCTAATACCCAGAAACCAACTTAAGACTTCCAATATGTTTTTATTAATTATTAGAGAAAGAATTTTCCCAACCCAAGTACAAGTGTGAAAAACTGTCATGTTCAAGAGTGGTATACTGCTTTTAAACAAGGGTAACAATTGAATTCCTTTTCTCTTTTTTCCCCCACCATTACTGACAAGTACCTCATTTTTTACAAGCTTGAGGAGGATAAAATTTTCTTGTTGTGTAAGCTCATCCTGCAGATGAGTCCAACTTAGTATTAAAATCAAACCCTAAGAAGGAGTGGTTCGTTCCTGTTTGTAATAGATAGGTCCTTTACTGTTAAGTTTTAATGAGTCCAGTATAGGAGAAACACGATGTTTTTCAATTTTAGGGAGTCGGAAGAAAAACACAATTAAACTCCATGGTTATTCTTTTTCGTAAATTTAGTCTCTCAATCCTGAAAAAAGATAAAATAATACAAGAGAGAACTCTATTGACCATGATTAGTCAACATATATCTTTTTCGTAAATAGTCCATTTTAGTCCGGAAAAGGGGTAAACTTATACTAAATGAACGACCGTTCATTTCCTTTAACGAGTTCAAATAGTCAAGTACTCGATGATCTTTTCATATTTAGAGTCTGAAAAGGGCTTAAAAGAGAACTCCAGGGTTTCGCTTTTTTGTAATTTTAAAGAGCCCAAAAAAGTGATAAAAGTATACTGAGTTGGTCGACTTTCAATTTAATTTATGAGCAGGAAAAGACGAAAAGAACTCGACATTTTCATGTGTTTTACGAGAATGAAAGATAGAAAAATAATCTCGGGATTTTCATGAGTTTAATGAGTCTTGAAAAAAATAACTGAAATGGACTCAAGATAGGTTTCAATTTTATACAAGCTTGAAACAAGGGAAAACTATGCTTCAAATAGGTTTGTTTGTTTCATTTTTACACAAGCTTGAAATAAAGAAAATTATGCTTGAAACTAGTTTGTTTCATTTTTACAAAACCTTGAAACAAAGGAAAAATCATGCTTGAGATAAGTTTCAATGCCCCCAAGCGTAACTTGCTAGAGCACATGCCCCCCAAGCTTCATTTCATTCACCTAAGTGGACTACTAGTTACTAATAGGTGGATGGAATGAAGGTTCATTTACGAGATCAGATGAAAGACTCAACTTGATTAGGAAAGGATTTGTTTCATTTTTTAATGAGCTTGACACAAAAAAAGAACTATGCTCATGGAATTTTTTTTCATTTTTTAATGAGCTTGACACAAGAAAATCAACTATATGCTCAAAGATATGATTCATTTTTTAACGAGGTTGACACAGAAAAAGGAACTATCCTCATGGCACCTTGTTTCATTTTTTAATGAGCTTGACACAAGAAAATGAACTATGCTCATGGAAACTTGTTTCAATTTCTAACAAGATTGGTACAGGAACTATCCTCATAAGGGCTTGTTTCATTTTTTAACGAGGTTGACACAGTAAAAGGAACTATCCTCATAAGGGCCTGTTTCATTTTTTAACGAGGTTGACACAGTAAAAGGAACTATCCTCATGGCACCTTGTTTCATTTTTTAACGAGGTTGATACAGGAAAATAACCATCCTCGTGGAACCTTGTCATTGCTTCTAACTGGAAGAAACACATGTCAAGGGACACTCCTCTATCATGGGTTCCAAGAGGTCTTCATCAGATGGAATAAAATTTATCTGGAAGGCACAAATGTCAAGGGACTCAATAGGGATAAGAACATCGTGTTCAAATACCCCCATAGAATTCACCATGTCAATTACCATATCTAAGTCAAAGGAATTCGAGCAAACATTGAGAGGCTCGCTTGCATTGGTAACTACAAAAATGGGATTGGTTGCCACATAATTAACCCATGGTGGGGTAGATACCACTTCTGTATAAGGAAAATTCAAGGGTGTCAGATTATTGATAATCGAATCAAGACTAACAAATGAAAGCTGGCCTATAGTCACAATTTTTCCATTGTGAGGGAAATACATCACGCAAAAAAGTGTCGATACAACAACTTTCATTGCATAGATATAGTCTAACCCAAGGAGCAAATTGAAATCCAAGGGGCCTCGGACTATCATAAGATCAATATAGACAGCTTTACCTTCCCAGGTAATAGGAAAATTAGGAAGGATCCCTAAGGTTCACTAATGGTTCTGTTAAAAGCTGACAAATTTTGTGTAACATGCACAAGCTGAGGGGTGCCCAAAGCTTTCCAAGAAGTTGAGGATAAAATAATAACAGAAGCACCTTCATCTACATTATTACGATGCACATTCTTACCACAAGCCTTCACAATGATTTGGAAAGGGATGGAGGAAGGAAGATGAGGATCTTTCAGTGTATTCCAATCGAAGGAAAAGACCTCAGTACTTGGAAGGGGTTCTGTAGGAATAGGTGAAATTCTGCCATGCATAAAAAATATGATGTAACAAGAAGAACCTGAGCAGTATGAATTTCACTCTCTAAAGGGAGAGTGGGATCGATGGGATGTGAGCTCAAGTCAACCACTTCATCAAATAATGGATCATCAACCTGAGTGATATGATTTTCACTCTTCAATGGAAGAGCGGGATTTACTATACTTGGAATTCGGTCAATCACTTCGTCAGTTGAAAGTACGTTGGGAGAAATTTTACGGTAACTAGTTGGAAGTTGTTGTTGTGGAACAGTAAGGTTTTCCAATAATTTTGAGGCTTCATCCATGTGATGGAAAATGAGAGTTTGATGACTCCATTTGCATAACCTACAAGGAAACCTAACTTTACCCTTTTTCCTAGGAACCTGACTATCATTGGTTGATGGATCAATGGTAATTTGATAAGGTTTTTCTAACCATACTTCCAAGACCTTAGGAATACCAGGATAATTGATAAGGAAGTGGTATCCCTTACAAAGCATTCAAAGGTATTTGGGTTTGTGATGCATGTTGGAGGTTTCCTCAACACTACCAACACTTATAGCCATGGTTGGTTGGTTGACTTATTTCTTATCTTGCTTCTTCTTATTCTTCCCTATATTCTTCTTCATAGCAACCTGGTTACTAGCATCAAGGCTTTTACCAGACGAAGAAGAAAAAAGGGAGGAAGACATGTTGGGCAAAGAAGGTAAAGGGTCAAAATGAGGTTGGTGATGTTGAGATAGTGAGCTCGATTGAGGTGGAACAATTTGTGTATTCGAGGCCAATGAAGTTGAAAATAACCATATAGGTATACCTATTGTAAATCTAGGTAATGAAAATGTAGCCATATACGGAGGACCAACATTTCCAAAGCAAGGAAAAGTACTAGGATTCTTGTTAAGAGGGGTTCCTTGGTTGGTAAATTCCAGAAGAGTTGCCATTAGATTCAAATTCAGTGAGTTTTATTAACAATTCAAGGATATTAACAATTCAAATTCAAAATCCTCACCTAAGTTCTCTAAAATTTTTAAAAAAATAACACGTGCTATCAAATCTAGGAGTCAAGCCATGCACAAACAATATGTTTGCACAATAAAAAACACTATTTGTTGATGAAATCCAACGTCCCGAAAAGTAATGTGGAAAACTAGCAGTCAGAACAGTTACCCTGACAACCTGCTTAATGAAACAGTCCAATGCAAGTACCTCCACTATGCCATCTTGAAGTGAAGTGCACCCTCCGGAAAGTGCAAGTGAGTCCAACCAACGTTTGTTCTAGGTACAGCGGGACCTTCCCTCCACCTTCACCTTGGGAAAAATCCTAAATATTATGGCCACTAAGCTCACTAAATGAGACAATTATACTTGGGGGAACAGTCTATGATCTGATATACACGCAAGGGCAGAGTAACAAGCTCAATCCCCTTGAAGGCTTCTTGATACAATCCAACGTTTACCAACAGGTTATCCCAGGCTCCTCGACAATGGTCTATCTGAGGTTTACCATTTTTAGTACGTGCACATTTGCTATCTTTCCCAATGAGATAGGTACGATTACCTCACTGGTTCCGACATGATCTCGTTCTTGAATATTTTAAGAAGAGCTTTCAAGAGCACAAATGAAACAATTGGAATTTTTCCTTACCACAAGATACTATTGTTTCTTTAGTTTCTTTGGAAAGTTGACTACAACCTATTCCAAAGCACTAGCCTAAGCTAGATTAGTGAAAAGAGCCCTAGAAAATGTAAAAATTTCTAGATGAATTATATTAAGCGTTGTGTTATTTGTTATGTTATTACTAAAAGGGTAAATGAACATGAAGCCAATGGTGTTATGACCTGACCCAAAAATAAATGCAATTGAATATGATAATGTAATATTTTCAATTTGATGAATACTAAGTAAAGTAAGGAGAGAGGTTCCATTCACTTCCAACAGTGAAAAGATTGATAAACAAGAGAAAATATAACAGATACTCTAATGCACTAATTTTAGAAAGAAAAACTAATTCTAATCAATTCCAATTTCTATTTTTATGTTTTTAAAACAAGCATAAATACATGTAAATTCAAATCAAAGAAACTGATCTAAATCTACAATTGATTTTTTCATAATGTAAACTATGTAGTTGTAATCTATGCACAATTCACTTGAAAAGTATGCAAATGTAACCTATGCACATTTTTCATACATATTCTGAAAATGAGAATTATAATCATGCAAATGTGATCTATGCAAGAGAATTCTAAGACACAAGATGATTCTAATGTAATCTAAAGAACCAATCAAGTGTAAGTAAAGAAAATTGGGTGAGAATTCCAAAGGTAAAAAATAAAAACACTCAAAGGCGATTAACACTCCGACACAATTTAAGAGATGAAAACTTGTTAAGATACTGAGACACAAAAGAAAAAAGATGAAAAATTGTTAAGAGACTGAGAAAGATGTCAAAGTAATGACCAAAGGAAATAAAATTAATAATTTCTCAAAAAAGAGACTCAAAACACACAATTAACTTAAAAGAGATTGATGAGGCTATAAAGAAACTCACACATAAGATTTGACAGCTAAGATAGACTAGAGAAAACACAAAGAATCATGTGATCTGGATCCTAAAAAGAGAATCTTTAGTTTTTCAAATATTTTCCAAAGGTATGCCGGTTCTAATGGAGAACATAGTGGTACTACAGTGTTCTGAACTAAAAACTGCAGAGGCTACTGCAGTGTTTTTAAATAAAAACTGCGGAGGCCAAGACAAGCATAGAAAAAATAAAAATAAAAACTTATTTTCAGGGATTGTGATAAGTTATCTACCCAACCTAGTTTTAGATTAATCAAAATCAGAAAACACTTTAAAATTCAAACTGAAAAATAAAAAGGAAAACTGAGTTCTTTCGCTAGTAGAGTCACCATTTTGTTATGCGGATTAATCCCTCTTGCAAACAAGAGTGATCTCCCTAGTATCCTACAGATATCTAGAAACAAATATCCATTTGTAAATCATTTTTTCTAGATTATAAGAAATTCAGAATTATTATAAACAAAGAAAGAGGACAGGCCCCTACCTTGAAACCTGACGTTTGGTGCATTCTTTTATCTAGTCACACCAAAGAGGCTTCTTCAGTAAATAGAACCTGCAATCAAAGACAGACAGAAGAATTAAAATCACCCGCAACATATAATAATTGAGAACAACTAATATAACTTAGTGATCAAGGAATATAATTATTGAATTATTCATAAGCACAAGAACAAATCAATGAGAAAAGGAGATCCATATGTATTATCTTGAATGAAAATAGTAACTTTACAACTTGATGCCTTGATGTCATACAAGTTCCTCCCGAGGTCCTGAACAATCGTTCCTCCTTCATATTAACAAGCCTTCCTCTCTCTGAACTAGCATGAATTTATGTACATGAGTGTGTGATAATTCTCATACCAATAATTACTAGTATAGAGAGTATGCTCTCTTGATAATTTCTTCAGCAACCAATATGTATGTCTACCATATACATGCTACCCTTGAGACTGAAACATGAGCTCAATTTATAGGGAAATGGAGGTAGTTTTAGTTTCATGAAGAGGGGGATGGATTCCTCTCATGAATGGATTTGAGCTCCATATACCAAGGGATAAACTCCATGAGTGAAGGGATAGAGTTCCATGAGTGGAGGGATAAAGCTCGAACTGATCATGCCTCTAGAAGCTTCCAGTGAATATTCATCCAGCTAGGCTTCTAGAACTTATTTTTTCCTTTATTTGACTGTTTACGGGGGTCCGTGGGTTTCATAAGAAGAACATACGGGATGTACCATAGGCTATAGAACAAATATTTGCGGATTCGAGGGAAACAACTAGGAAAAATGAGGAGTTAGACTTTTTAGCGTTTTAATGAGCTTTTCTCTAATTCCAAGACTTGGTTTAGGAATATTAGGGTTTTTGACCTCTAAGGGAGCACAATATAGGTAGTGATGAAACTATATAGACAGTTAAATGTCATGGTGACAAAATAATGTGTAACAATACCCTTCTTTCTTCCTGTTATACTCACAATTCCTTAAATATTCTATGGGGTTAGAATCCCCTTGGTACTTTTTGATGAATTGTGGTCTTGAAGCTTCTTGAAATCTAGTTCTTAGTGCTATTGCAACATCTTCCCAATGTGGAAGAGAGTTGCGATGGTTGACCCACCATCGTGCTGATGTGGATTGTTGTGCTACATCCATAAGAGGGACTCTATGTTCTATTGGTACCTTTTCTTCTAATTTTTCAATAAATGTATTTACAACATGCATATTTGATAAAGTCGGATATCCCCTTACCTCAATACCAATCCATTTGACTCCTCGAATGTTAGCACATCTTCTAGTGTTATTTTCGTATCCTCCTATTGTCAATCATCCCAAGCTATTTTTGATCCTAAATCTGAACTCGAAACACTTCTCCAGCTTACGGTCCCTCGTGTTGTTGGATTGATATAATCTTCTCTCTTTCCTGTCGTCATCTAGTAGAGTTGATTAAGAAGTTGAGCATCCTCTCTATTATCAATAGTCTTTGTATATCGGGGTCCTTGATATGGGTCAAGTGGTTGAATTATTCTGACTTCCCCATATTCGAATATCATCAATTCATTTTTCAAATCAATCACTGCATAATTCTCGAAGGCCCAATCGATCGCAGTAAAGCAGTATAGGGATATTTTTCCTGCATGATGTCTATTACCTCAAAATCTGTATATTTTTTCACTCCCACGTCATCAAATTCGACTTCTTGTAGCCTTATTTTTGGTATAACACAGTATTGATTTTCCTTTCAGAGCTGTATTGGTGAGTATGTCAATTTGGCCTCCCTAGTGCTTCCCATGTCTTTCTAGGTAAAATGTTGACATCAGATCCTAGATCGAGCATTGTATCTTTGATTTGAAATCCCCCGACTTGATTATTCATAAGGAATTCCTTTCCAGTTTTTCTCTTGTTTATTTTTATCCTTATTATGTATTTTTCTATTGAATTTCTTGAATCTCCTGGTTCTGCATTTTCTTGCACCACCAACTCTATATTTTGCTTTAGTTGTTCCAGCATTGGTGCATTGGTTACAATTTTTAGGAATAGTCGGAACCATTCCTCAATCAATGTGCTTGTATGAGTATCCTTCTCTTTTTTGAAAGTCGGTTGTGGAAGCTCAATACCTCTACTACCCCATATCTAGGAAAATGCTTCCACTGCCTCCTTAAAATATTGCTTCTATCTATCCGATCTGAAAGTGTTCTTTGGAGTTGCGGACTTGATCAGTTTTACCAGGTCCATACTCTGTGCATCCTCCCCTATTTTCTTCCCTCCCCAGGTTATTATGGCTACACTTTGCATGGGTTGAGCTACTACTATTCTTGGTTCTGCATTTACCATATTAGCTCCTCTTTCTTTGGCTTTTTCCTCCCAGCTTTTAATCAACTCTGGATAGTCTTCAGTTTCATGTGTATTAACTCTGCATTGAGAGCACCATGATCTTCTAGGTAGTAGAAATTCCCTTGCTATGTGACCTTCTTGATCACAATTATAGCACCTTACTGGTCCTCTTCCTCCAATTCTGCCACCTCTCATTCCTCCTCCTTGGCCTCTTGGAGTTTCGTTAACTCTATAAGATGGTCTATCCAATTGTTCTACCAGTGCATCGAGGGCTCTACATTGCTCTTTATTATGCATTGTAGAAGTGAAAAATTCACAGTATATATTGTTTGGAACATTAGAATATTTTTACAAAATTGGACAGAGTCATGGAGGATGACTAGTACCTTTGCATATTTCACAGTAGTTGATTGCAATCTGATTTTGTTGAGTGGGGAACCCTGGAAAGTGGGGTTGGGGTTGGTATAATCCTTGGGTATTTATCTACACAACTCCCCCAACTGGTGGGGCCCCCTGTGTCCATGTTTCTAAAGTTCCTACATTTTTCCCTTGCAACCTTGGGCATTCTGTGGTCACGTTTCCTTCCATCAGAAAATGGGTGCAACACACATTGGGCCTTGCAGGTCATATTGGTTGAATGTCTTTCAAATTCTCCATCAAACTGGCTATCTGATGTTATAGCCCTAATATGGAAGGGTCTTGTACTTCTGCTCCTCCTTTTAACTCTTGCGAATATCCCGCCATAGCTTCTATCTTCATGGCTTGCTCAAGAGCATCTTGTAGGGTATCGATATTTTGTTGCATCAGTGGAGTTCTTGTCAATGGGAGGAGTGCTTTAATAAACCAATATCGTTGGTGATTTGGCTCGATTGGGTAACTTAGCTTCCCAATCACATCCTTGAACCTTCTCATCAGGTCCCAAGCCATTTCTCCTTCCCGCTGTTTGATTTCCCACAACTCAGATAATCCTTGTTGATTTATTTTAGGTAATTTAAATTCTTTGACAAATTCTTTCTTCACATAATCTATTGTTGGGTTTGGATGAGATTCTAACCATTTAATGAACCAACGAAGAGCTCTCTTTCTTAAAGTAGTCTGGAACTCAATCAACTTAACTGCCTCTGGTGATTGCCGAGCCCTCCATATTGCTTCACAGAGATACTAGTGTTGCTCCACATCATCGTTACCTCTCCCGGAGAATTCTAGGTATTGAGTGAATGATCCCGCCATATTTCCTTGTGTGGGTGGTATGAAAATAAAACCTCTACTTCCAGGCTGAGAGATTGTACTACCAGCACTGTAGCTAGTAGATATCTATACTGTAGACTTAACACTACTCAAATTTCTAAATTCCCATAACTTAACAAAACATTTATTAGGTGGATGATAGAGTACCAGGGGAAGGTCGGGACTAGAGCTACTTGAACTTTGGGAATAGGATTACCTTTCATTATGGGTGTCAGCCTCTTTCATAATAGTTTCTCCATCGCAACATGTAGCTCCACATCGAATGTCTCCTTGGGGCGCACATCCTCCACATTGGAATTTTCTCTCTTTTCTCTTCGGGCTGGGATCCTATACACTTTCCTAACTTTTTTAATGGTCCCTCATATTCCTTGGGATACCATCTGACCTTCCCTTACCTTTTTCATCTACAATTCATTTTCCTTATATTTTCGATTATTCTCCTACTTCTCAAACTCTTTCATCACCCTTTCCCGCTACTTCTCAGCAATATCCATCCCCTAATGTGTTCGTTTCTCTCTCGATCTACTGGAGGTTGTGGCATCCATGTCCCTATTCCCCCTTCTTACCTATTCATAGCATCTTTCCGTCAGCTACTTCCCCTAGTAATGGAGGTTTAAGTCTTCATCTCAGAACTTTGAAATGCCATCAAACCTTCATCCACCATTAAAGCTTTGATCCAAAATGAGATTTCCTTCAACAATTCTCCCCACAATCCTGATATGAATATATCTTCGTCTTTTGTAAAGAATTGGTAACACTCAACTATTAATTCCACAATGTATCCTTCCAAGGTATATTATACCCAAAAATCTACTGCTCAGGTCAAATCAGTTTCTAACTGATGGAGTGCTACTAGATCCGTGTGCGTCCACTTGCGATAGAATCTACGTGATCCTCCCGGGAGTGACTTGATTTGCAGCTTTTTCAACCAATTATAAAGCTCTTGAAGAAAATTTCCCTAGAAAATTTCGTATAGGTCACTTGCAGATTCGGAAAACAGGACCCGATCTTTTTTAGTATTTTCCCTCTCTTGTCGAAGATCTGCTTGTTGCGATATGAACTAGTCTAAATTATTATACCACTAGCTTCATAGATCCCTCTCAAAGATCCACGATACCATGATCTAACTCTTAAACGAATTTTTAGGTCCCGACAACGGAACCATTTGTGGAAAAAAAGGAGGTCTCTGGGCAAGACCCAAGTTCAGGGTTGAGGCCAAAAAGGTTTATGTAGTAGTATAGCACAACGTCAACATTTTAACCCTACTCCAAAGAGCATAGAGTCTCATCCGAGGCGTGTTGTAACCTTAGTAATATTCGGAGACAGATCTAGCGGCAGACAGATGAAACCATGGAGAAAAGATATGGGAACGAGGAAGCAACAAACATATCTCAACTCTCTGTATAAACTATCTCTCATCAAAGCATGTTCATAAGGCTGAATTAAAATTTAAATTGGAGATACATTCATAGTAAGCAAATGACTATCAATCAACTCATAACCTTACACACAACAACAACTAGATTTCATTATTAATAACAAAAAAACATACATCTACTCCGTACAATACAACGGATTTCTCACAGATCTCTCCTAAGGCTCTGCTTTCCCTCTCGGACTTCTCCTGCACTGACTAAATAACTCTCCTCCGCTGGCTAACTTCCTATTTTATCCTCCACCGATGTGACTGTCAGTCCTTCCTCTTTTCCTGCTCCGCTGCTTCCCTCTTCTTCTTGATTACTGGGAGTTCTGTTGATTGTTCTTGTCTCCCATATCTGCCATCTTCACTATTCTCCGCAACTTCCGCGCCACCTATCTTTCATCTTCCCACAATAGTGACAGCTCCCTATCTACCTTGATTGTTTTCCGCCACCTCTCCTCCAACCTTTCGCAGCTCAAAACTATTTATTTTTCAAAACAAAGGCCCCAACAGTTTCAGAGATGTTCGAGCATTGTAAACACATGTAATCACACTTTTGAGCATATTAGAAGAGTTCCAAGACATTGGAAGCTAGACCAAGGAGATGTAGCCTAGGCGGGGTGAACTCCTTCATCATGTGTTGTTATCTTACTGCTTATGGTTATGTTCATGTCTGTTATATTTTGGTGTTCAGTGTTTTTTTGATGTTAGTTTTCTCAAGAAATTCACATAAAAACTAAAGATTAACTTGTAATTTTCCTCATAATCCTCAAGTACTTTGTTTATATTCTGAATTGGAATTGACCACAACAAACACTAATTTTCCCATTCAGATCAAGACATGACCAAGAAATGGGACCAGCTATCAATAGGAAATTTCAAGTTTCTAGACCACCATTCCCTTGTATGAAAAATCTTATAGCTCAATTAATAAATTCATTGATTATGATCACCATTAACTATCAAAGAAATTTTTACGTTCTTCTAAAAGTCCTAGCAATCTTGAAATAAATCCTCGAATCTAATCCTTGGAACTTTTCAAGGAAGAAGTGCCACTCGACCCTTGAAAAAAGTTCCATAGCCTTAGTGTTAAGTCCCTATATTAATAGTGTAGTCCCTTATTATGTTAGTGTATCCACCCTTATTGTTATTGTTGTACCCCTGTAACCCATATATTGTTATTATTGTTCCCTTACATTATTATTGTTAGGTCGGCTAGGATTACATTGTGGCCCCATTAGGATTACATTGTGGCCCCATGGAATCCTATATATAGAAAGGAGGTTTTGTCAATTGTATCATCCAAGAATTGTTCATTCATGTAATGTATTGGAGGTTTCCCCCTCGAAGTGGCTTATTTCTAAGGCATTGATATCTCTTTTCTTCTATTTTTGGAGCTAGTTTCACAACATTTGGTATCCGAGCTTTGGATTCTAGGGTTTCGCTGCTCCAAATAGGTCATTGTGGAATTTTCGCTATAACCTCTTTTTCTACGAAGGTTTAGAAGCTGAAATTTTTAGAGTGCGAAGATAAAATCCTGAGGAACATTTTCACAAAATTTCAGAGCTTGGTTCGCAATATTTTCAGAGATATGATCTATGGAAGTTAGGTATTTTTGTAGGCTCCTGAATTTCACTTAAAAAGGTCATCGCGGAATTTTCGCTATAACGTTTTGTCTATGAAGTTTCAGAAGCTGAAATTTTTAGAGCACGAAGAAGAAATCTAGAGGAACATCGTTGTAAAATTTTAGAGCTTGGTTCACAATATTTTTGGAGATATGATCTGTGGAAGTTAGGTATTTTTCAGGCTCCTGAATTTCATCTCAAAGAGGCGATTGTGGGAAAATATTCATAACTCTCTCTATGATTATCGGATTGGAATTCTGTAAAAAGTGACCACAATTAAACATAATTTAGTTTCCTATCTATCAATTTCAGAGCCTAAGGAAAAAACAGTGACATGTGGCAAGTCATAAAAGTTTGCTCTACTGAACCAATCCATAATTAGGTCATTGTGGGAGATTGGACATAACTTTGCCTTGAAAAATCCAAATCAGGTCAGACCTGTGGCATTTGAAAGAAGATTTAGTGGGATACTTTAGGGCCAAAATTCAGTTATTGAGGATTCGAAATCACATATATAATTCAGTTTCAATATAGAGCTCCTCAAAAGCAAGAAAAAGGTGTGTATTTTTTTCGAATTACATAAGTCTTGTTTGAAAAAATTAGTTGAATTTATTCCAAGGGCATATTGAAGAATAGATATCAATACTGGGTTCTAAAATGTCCCCTAAAAATAATTCAACACCAATCAAGCCTTCAAAAATCTATACTATGACGCATGAAGAGGAAGAATTGTAGTATGAGATATTAAAATTAAGGTACCAAGTGCAACTAATTTCGATCTTACAAAGAGAAACCAAAGATGACATAGATGGCTTAAAAGTAGAAATGGAGGCTAAGTTGGATGGTTTGAATGATCAAATAATAGCTAATATGGATGATGAATTAGTGGAAGATCACATCGAGCATCAACAAGAAGTTCTCCAACTCTCAAGGATAACCTAACTTTGGTGCAAAATCTAATGAAACAACATGAAGATCAACATCACATTGAAAGAAGTTTTGAAGCAGTCACAAAAACAAGAACTCAACAAGTACGATCAATTTCAGAATATCTCAGCATGTGGAAGAACTTTCCTGTAGAAGATTCCACATGGGAGGATGAGAATTTTATACAGAAGCATCAAGAAATAATCAAGCGTTGAGGACAACACTTGTTTGAAGGAGAGAGGCATGTTAAGTCCCTATATTAATAGTGTAGTACCTTATTATGTTAGTGTAGCCCCCCTTATTGCTATTGTTGTACCCCTGTAACCCCGATATTGTTATGATTGTTCCCTTACATTATTATTGTTAGGTCGGCTAGGATTACATTATGGCCACATTAGGATTACATTGTGGCCCCATGGACTCCTATATATAGAAAGGAGGTTTTGTCAATTGTATCATCCAAGAATTGTTCATTCATGTAATGTATTGGAGGTTGCCCCATTGAAGTGGCTTATTTATAAGGCGTTGATATCTCTTTTCTTCTATTTTTGGAGCTAGCTTCACAACACTTCGGGTTCAATGCTATGATATCAATACTCTTAAACTTATCCCTATTTATTGAACCCCCCATTTTGTATGATACCCAATTCTAAGATTCTATGGAAATTCTTTCAAACCATATTTCTAAGTGATGAGAGCATATTATTAAAGCACTATTGTAATATGGTGATGAGAGAAATAGGGTGATGAAATGGATTAGAGCATGACCATAGTTCCATAGCCTCAATGTTTGTAAAATTGATTGCTTGCAAACTTGATATGTTTTTGTCTTCCTTTATTTTTTCTTCTCTTTGTTTTGTGACTTTTCCTACTAGTAAAATGGTTTTCAAGAAAGGTCTATCTAATTGTGCCTTAAGTGAGGTTTTCACAACTGCTTTTTTTCTCTCTTTCACATTGAGTAATACTACATAGAATGTAGTTTTCTAGTATCACTAAATATATAGTGCTTGAAACCAATTTTTAACTGCCTAATGATTTTTTACTATTTTTATAATTTTTTTCTGATCTGAAATGGATTATTATAATATTTTTCATATGTATTGATTCTTTTAGAGTGGAAAAGTGAAGGAATTAACCCATGGGGCCATTTTTACTGAAAGGTGACTAGTTTGGCGATTTTGGATGTGAAATGTTTTGGAAGTAGTTTAAGGCATAAAATAAATTATTTTGGGCTAAATTTAAAAAAAAACACCTTTGAACCCCTTAATACTATCCTACAAGGATAAATATTTCCAACGGTGCAATAATTAGCTCAATCAGTGCCTATATGCAATGTTGTGACACCTGGAAGTTGAAATTCTTGTTTTGACCACCATGATTCGATAAAATGTCATGTCAACCCCTATTATTCATTGAGAATGGGATATCCTATTATTCATGATGAAAAAGAGCCTATATGAGTCAATATTGTAACTCTAATTAAGAATCGAAGGATTCAAATGTAATGAATAGTAGGCTATCATTATGTGTTATAATTTGGCCGCTAGGAAGAAGATGGGTTCCATTCTATTTGAGTTCATTTTGTTCCATAAATGAGAATAACACTAGAGAGTTGATAGGGAAAGGAAAAAACAGAGTGTTTATGCATTATATAAGTTCACGAGCTACATGTATGAATTTTGTGTACTTGCATCCATATCCATTCAAAGAAAGAGAGATAAAAACATCATCACCTTCCAGCTAGGTTTTCGCTTGAAAGTGCTTCCTTAGGTCATATCATGTGTTATTATCACTGTGAGTGATTACATTTTCATTCATTCTCTATTTTGTACATTTTACCATATTACATGCATAAAAGCATTAACTTAATAAATCCAAAAGTCTAAGGAAAATAACTCTCATGGTATATATTACACATTTTCAATATAAATTTATCAGATGTGTTGTGATGAAATTTCTAGTGGAATATTCATAACATATTATAGATCATTTTTCAATTTTTTCTATTTTTGTTTCCTCTCTTTTTTCAATTTTACAATTGTTGAATTGGATAGGTATTAGGAAGCTATAAACATGAGTGTAAAAACTTCCTTATTAACAACTTCCAGTTCCTCGCTTTTTATTAGGTCTTCAATGAACTCTCCTTAGATATAGAGTTTTGATACAATCTCAAATAATGTCCAACAACCATCAATGGATTCCTAATCTTATTGATGATATGGAGGTTTATGGAACCTTTATTGTATATAATGTTGATTCCATATAGTCCCATCCATCTAGCAAAAAAACTTACCTGTGATGTCCTTATACCCTAAGTTAGAAAGAAGGGCCCAATCATTTTCATTAAACTTATTTTCTTGATGAATCTTGTACCAATTGGCTCTCTATTATTGGATGAGAGATCTATTGCAATTTTTCTTGCCACATTTCGTCAAACTCATTTATTTGGCTGAACCAATGTTTTCAAGCCTCTAAGAATCTAAACCTACCTATAATGTAGTCCTCAATGTCTTGATCTTAGATTATATTGGTGAGAAGTAAATGCTTTCCATGCACAAGATATACACAGTGAAGCTTGTGGTTTTTCTTTGTGTATTTCACTCATCCCAAATGTTACACATAAAATTTTCACATCCATGCAAATGATGCCAAATCCATATCTTTTGTCATCTATAAAACTCTTGTTATCAATCCCCTATAAATGTGTAAAAAATACCTCTCCATGGAGTATAATAATTTTGGATTGCATACCTCAAAAACCCTATTTTGGAGATCGACACAGATGCTATTATTACAACCTACGATGTCACACCTTGCATAATAAACACGTGATTTTGATGCAACTTTCCTTCATTAAAAGTGCGCCAATCTTCTTACATGGGTAAAAAATAGAAAAGGTTACAAAGATTCCATTATAGAAGCCTCGTGAAGGTATATTTCCAAAGTAGTGGAGATAATGATTTTGAACTCCTACCATGATGGGTATCATCCATACCATAGTGGATCCCATCCCAATCATTGTGGATCTAGCTCCCACCTTAATGGATCTTAAACTTCTATCCTTGGCCTACAAAAGCAGTACACTCTAATGGAAGGGGATTAGATTTTTTACTCTTGAAATTATACTTTCATGCTACCAAAGTATCCATTCGAGACTTTGAATTGCAAGGTTGGGATTGAGGACCATTGGGAGGAAGCTTTCAACATGAAGGCTTGGTTGTAACTCTCTCCTTTTCTTGATATTAATGCACATGAATATTTATTTCCCACATTAATTTTTGTGATTATTGTTATGATATTCCTTGATCACTTGTATGGATTATGTTAAATTATTTATCCTTCAGATGCTTTGATAATTTCTATGTTTGTGTCTTTGGAGTTATTTTCTTGGAGCATCAAGAATGAGATCGAGAGTTATATCAAATAAAAATGAGGAAAAGCATTTTGAAAAAGGTATGAACCATTCATACAAACTTACATATATGATTTGAGGGAATGTTTATATTTATTTGTTTATTTTGTTATAGATTTGGTTTCCAAGTCTATGAAGATCTGTCTTACCAACAAGTTAAGATTTATTTGCCAAAAACGTTGTTACCGATCAAATAGGTAAATAAACTAGTACCTAATTTTTTGAGGTAGCAAAAAAAACACCCTATTTTGAAAAGTGGTGATGCAGAATCACCCTTTTTTTAAGAGCAATTTTTTTGGCACTTTAGATTTTATTTATTTATTTATTTATTTAATGTGATGATTTTCATGTCGATTTTGAATAGTGGTGGTCCATAATCACCCACTTTTTTTTAGAGGGTTGATTTTGACACCATAAATTTTCTAATCTCTTCTTCTTCCCTGAAATGTTTATTTTTAAGTGCATTTATGTACTCGTTTTTTTTTAATTTAATTTTTTTTTTCTAATGAAATCTTCATTTTTTCACATAGTTAAAAAATTAAAAAAGGGTCAATATTTTAAAGTTTGGATTTTCTATATGTTTATGTAAATTTAATTAATATTTCAATGCACATCAAATAATTGTCGCTAAGAAACAAAAAATTTTAATCATATGAGTAAACAATACACATTTTCAATATAAATACAATGAAAAAAAATACACTTTTTGAGACTTTTTGTTAAAAAAACATGTTAAATAAACTAATTTTTGGGGAAAATCTTAACAAAAAAACTTAAGAAAATATCATTTTTTATGAATTTTATGTCAAAAATTAATAGTAATCACAGGTTTTTTTGCAAAAAATAAGGATTCTTCTCATAAAATATCAAAGTCTAAACATTACAAGTAAATATGGTTAATAACTCTCAAAATTTAGCTTTATTTGCAAGCATAACTTAAATATCATCAATACTATTAGCTAATCGATGTTCAACATCTTCTAGAACATCATTAATGTCTCCTTCCGAAAAATCTTTTGCTTAATTTTGGCCAGTGTTGTCTTCTAATGGATCTTTTATGTCTGCAAATCTTCCCAAGTGTCCCTTTCCAATCATTCCATATAATGGTGGTTGAGGTTCCTTTGATTTTTTTTCCACACGTGATTGATTAAAATCCCCTTTCCTCAAACCAACTTCTTGCTTGACATCTAGAAGAAATTAAAGAGCATTAATTCTTTGTTGAATAAATTTTCATTGCACTGGGTCTTTCTTAATTGTAATGCAATTTCTTCCATTTTTTAGGCAACATGCTAGTGTTGTACCTAATCATCAAGAACAAAAGAAATAAATAAGAAAATTAGTATAACCAAATAAAAAATAAAAAGTAAATATTTAAATTTAAATTTGTATAATAAAACTTGCCTGAACCTGAGAATAAATCCAAAACCCAATCTCCTTCATTTGAACGTAGATCTATAAGATATTTAATCAATTATTGTAGTTTCTGATAAATGTTAACTATACCTCATTTTTCATATCTATCCTCATATGTTAGTTTTATTACAACAACATCATGAACCAATACTTGACAATGACTCTTCCCATCTACTCGATTCAGAAGAATAGGCTTATAGCTATCCTCTTTTGTCCAACATTCCACATGGATGAACTCATAATTATTTAAAATAGGCTTATCTTCAGAAGAAACAGGATTTGACTTCTGCCTGTAACATAACATAGTAAAAGTTCAATTAAATTGTACATAAATTAAAAAAAATTACTGTAATCAAACATACAATTTCAATATCTTACCCTGTAAGTTGCATCCTTGAGTTTGATTTTCCTTTAAAGCTTGTTAATAACATTGCAAACTGTGTGTCTAAATGAATTGCCACAAATCTCCGAAGTGGTGATGTTTTGACTTCTTGAAAACCCATAACTAATTTACTAAAATCTTGATAAGTATATGGTTCACTATCATATTCAATGTCTGGGAAATTGAAACCATGAGGAATATCTGCAATAAATAGGGAATATCCTCTTTTAGGTATGATTTTTCAATGTCTTCACAATCACTTGTATTATTTTATATTGGATACTATCGAGCCCATTCCAAATGAAATTATTAGGAGTAGGGTCAAGTTCGACATTCATAAGACGCTACTTTCTCATCTTTTCCAACTTAATTTTTTCAATAAAGCTTTTGAAAGTATCTAGTACTCCATTTCCATCCTTCTTCGAAATATTTAATGGCATAAAAAATATATGTATAAGTAATAAAATAAAAATAGTTTACATATGAATAAAATGAATGTATAAATCTACATACCTTATTGAATGCAATATAGAAATATTTAAGCGTTGTTGTAGAACTTGATTCTAGGTAGTGGCGCACAACATCATCCCAACTGTCTTCATTCAACATTTTAACCATATGTTCTTATATTTTCATATAAATACTCTCACTAAATAAATAAAGTTAAAATTTGCAATGTAGTGATATGTATAAAAAATTCTACCAAAAACATTATGTTTTATTTAAAAGGAAATTATAATAAAAGGAAAAGTAGAAATAATTCAAGAAACTTACTTTTGAAATTTTGTGCACATTTCATCCATTGATAATTCAGCTGACTTCACACAGGATAGTACTGACTTGACTAGTTTCTCATCCTTCACCCCTTGCATTTTTCTCCAAGGTGTGATAGTCATATCCTTTGGAAGTTGCTTCATTTCAGGACCTGTCTTACTGTCGGTACATATTATGGGTTTACTCTTTTTAACCTTCTGATTTTTTATGGAAATATTCTCCCACTGCTCAAAAATCTCATCAATCAATTCCCATATCTCCCCAGTTTTAAATGGAAACTGAAAAATATTATCCATGCTTCTAAATATATATGAATGCATTTTTCCATATTTTGATTTGATTTTTTCATCAATTTGATAACCTGTTTCACTTAAAAATTCCTTCTGAAATGTTAGACTAACTTCTGCCTTATCCCCACCACATTTTTCTATGAATTAATTATGAACAAATTTGAGCCTTTGGATGAAATTCATTTTCTTTCCATACTCATTATCTGCATTATGATCCCATGCCAATAAATTTGATTATGTTTCTTTTAAACTAACGTAAATGATGCATTTCACTATTTGAAAAATATAGTTATTGGGATATTCCTCAATCAATTGTCTTTTTGGCTCTACCGAATGCTTCCCTCCAATTACATAATATTTATAATCAAAACATTGTGTCTTGTAAAATGCCTTTTTGTTGGGAACTTGATGTGGATCAACAAGAACCACATAATCCACCACATGCGCATATGGATTGAACCTGAAAAATGTTTTCATATTATGTAGATGTAGGTGATGTGCCTTTATAATTTGATATTGAGATTGTCCTTCATATGGATTATAAAATTGGCTAACATTAAACTCAAATGTTTGGCCACCACAAATTAATTTATTCTTCCTCAACTCATATCGAATGGAATTTTGTTTTGTTTTAATAATATTATCCTCTAACTCAGCACCTGGTGTTATGATTTCTCTGTTTCCTTTAAAGATTTTAGTTTGTTCTTCATTGTTGCTCATGACTTTTACAAGTTGACCAAAATTTTATTTCTTCTTCTTATCGGTTAACATATCAGTTTTTCGATAAACAAGCGAGTCTTCATCATCAAGTAAAAGAGAGACATATTTTAACATTTTCATTTTTGGTGCTTGATTTTTTTCTCCTTTTTAATAATATTTATAATCTCCTCCTCACTAATTATATCGTAATTTTCAGCTTCATCTTCCACATATTCAAAAGAAGCATGTTTAGTGTTATCCCCCTAATTTTCTCTCTTTTTACCATTTTCTCCTTCCTAAACCATAACCATTTACCTCCGTTTCTCCTCTTTTATGCACCCTCATCTTGCACCAGTCCAATCACGGTGACATATTTCATATAAACCTTTATTCTTCATGTTTTAATTCAATTTAGCATTAATTAAATATTTATTACATGATTTCTTACTTTTAAATCACTTTTGTAACTTATCGATATCTCCAATGGTTATTTGATAGTTAGAGTGCTTACCGTGACCACTGATCTTAATGTAGGATCAAATCTTGCACCATTGCCAGCATAACAGATCTTCGCAGCAAATCCGAACCTCCTTGATCACCACCTTGTCTTGAGTAGCTCCAGCCACGACAGCATGATTGATCCAAAGCATCCAAGACCGAATCCGTGAAGGGAAAAAAGCCGTAGATTAGCTACGACCGGTTTTGTTAGCTGCCTAATTTTGAAGGCTAAATGTTAAATTTTGCGATGGTTATGTAATCAATTGAACGATTTGTTTCGTCTTTTAGCCAACAGATATATATAATGTAAAATGTAAATTGGACTTAGGGGGAGTTTTTAAGGATATTTTTTGAGTAGAGTTTTTAGAGCGAAGTTTGATAGGCGGTAACAGGTTGTTTTGTTATCGCCCGAATCTAGGTTAGACATTGTATTAACGCATGTATTCGCCTTAATGAATTAATAAAAGGGAGATCTGCTTCATGTTTTAGAAATTTTGTTTCTGTCCTTAAACTGATGAATTGACTAATTTACTGAGCAACTTAAAAGGGAAACGCGCTAGTTGGATAGGGCCCAACCAACCCAACACGTTTACCCTATTTTTTGTTTCTTGTAATTTGTGTTTATATTGTCAAAGTGTGATTTAACCTTCAACACATGTATTCCTGTCTAAGTGAAAATGGATCCATTGTGTGAATTAGATACATTTTATTCCTTGCAATTTACTTTCCTGCACTTCATTTCAGATTGGTTTTCATCTACCTGGTACAAGCAGGAGAAACAAACCTGCACCAGTGCACGTTGGTGTGACATTTCCTTTTCCTTCAATTCTGTTTAACTAGTTTTTCTGCCTAGTCCAAGCAGGAGAAACAAACCTGCACCAATGCACGTTGGTGTGACATTTCCTTTTCCTGCAATTATGTTTAATTGGTTTTTCCACCTGGTCCAAGAAGGAGAAATGAACCTGCACCAATGCACGTTGGTGTGATGCAGCAACCTTTCTTAGTCTACTTTCCGCAATCTTATTTCTTTCTTTAAATGCTTATGATAGGATAAATGATTGTTTCTTTATTTATGAATTTTGGTAAGATCATAAACATTCACTTTTATGTGTGCAATTTGATTCAATAGTAAACTAGCACTTGCAATAATTGAACACTCATTTTAAGGATTAAATGCTAAGTGCAGGAAGCTTTGATCCGGTGCAAGAACCAATTTCTTACCACAAGATCTAAGTGCTCTGAACCTTGAAAATTTTGAGCCCTTGCATGAAGTAAAAAGCCTTCAGTAAAGACACTTTTATACCTTCTACATGAATCTCTGATCCTGCACTAGTGCAGGACAGATTAATGTAAGAAGGAAATCTCTAAAGAAGCAAGTTTAAGGGCCCATCTAACGAGACTGCTAAAGTGTCTCTGCTAAAGGAAAACACACACTCAGTAGATTAAACAACATTTGTGGGAGTGATTGTGTTTTATATTTAGTTATTTCTTGCAAATTCATACCTCCTCGTTCTAGTCTTAGATTATTTTTTATGGTTCAAGTTGCCTTTTTCTCTTTTGATTTGATTTTGCAATATTTCCTTTAAAGAAAGTAGTGATTTACATTAGGAATTTTCATACCATATCTGGCATTTCCTGTGCTTCGTCTCTAAGTTTACGAATCCCTTGGGTTGAAAAATTAAGTGTTGAGGAGTTTTCTTAAGTGTAATTCCCGCACCCAACATTTTGGTGTCGTTGTCGGGGAGACGATTTGATTTGGTAAGAATTTTCTGATTATACTATAGAGGTAATTTTTTCCTTTATTTTTTTGCAGTATTGTTTGGAAGAGCTTCTTTGAAGGAATTTTACTGGTGTTAATTGATTTCTGACAACATTTTTTAGAAGTTGTTTGTTATTTTTATTTTTTTCTTTCCTTTTGAAATGAATGCCTAGAAAAGGTAAGGGTTCGAAGCCCACTAAGGGCCGAAAGAATTCTGAAAACAATTTTCATATTGGGTCTCCTTCTGTAAGCAGGAAGCCCAATCCAATTCAAACCCATCACGCAGGAACAATCCACCTGGATTCTGGTGATAACAACTTAGGTGTGGATCAGCCTGTTGAGAGCGGTACAAGTAAAAGGGGAACAATGGTGGACCAAGAAGATCATTTGGAAGGGACTGGTGACAACCAGGTAAGTGAAGAAAAATCTAATTTTTTATTTCCAATATTGGATCCTGATATTGTGGCGCAAAAAAAGAATATTCCACCATCAGCTCTCCCTCATTTCCATGGTATATCTCATGAAGATCCTGACTCTTTTCTATTTGAGTTTGATATTCTGTGTAGAAGTTATGATTATGCAACTAATGCTCAGAAGTTAAGACTATTTCCTATTACTCTCAAGGACTCAGCTCTACAATGGTTTATGGGGTTAGGAGGAAATACTATAACCTCTTGGGATCAGATGAAGAGAGTTTTTTTGTCTAAATATCAAGAATATTGCAAAACTTGGGACATGCAGGATGAAATTTTTACAATCATACAAGAAGATGATGAAATTATTGAAGATTATCTGGAAATATTTCTGTATATTTTACAAAGGTCAAAACTTAAGCATGTCCCAACACTATTAGAACCTTGTTCTTAAGAGGACTTACTTATAATGCTAGAAATAATTTGAATCTGTTAGGACAAGGTGATATTTCTCGGAAATTTTTTGATCAAATTTGTGAATTATGCAGGAAATTTTCAAGAAGCCAGTATAGATTTGGTAGAGGAACTCGAAATAGAAATATAAAAACTGAATCTACTGATGCTATGATTATTGGACTAGAAAATAAAATGGAAAACATGAAAATTGATATAATGAACACTGTTACCAAACAATTAGACTCTTTAAAATTTCAGTAGAAACTTATGAAGGAATAAGAGTCATTATGCATTTTATGTCCTAAATGTAGATACAAGCATCCTCCTAAAGAGTGTCTTCTTAATTTGAAAGAAAACAATAAGTGTGATATTTGTGCAGAATATCATATCACAGAAAAATGTCCTTCTATACCAGGACTTAAAGCTGTATTTACAAAGGGACAGCCTGAACCTGAATACTTGTATGCTATGGGACCAAGAAGGAATTGGCCTCAGGTAGGTACAGGTTTGGCTCCTGAATTTTCTCCACACTATTCTGGTTATAATTCACATGCATATTCTTATCCTAACTTTCATCAACAGTGGCAGTATGGGAATCAATATCAACATGGGCAACCTTCTCAACCATGGCAACAAGGTTGGAGAGGGCCAACTCATTCTTCATATTCCTACCAGCCACCTATGAAGAAATATCCATCTACACATACATCTTATTCAATGCATCAACTTCCGACTCAGTCCACTCCACCATTGCCTTTACCTCCACCCTTTCAACCTCCTCAGTTTCCTGCTCAATCTATGCCTAATCCTAATAATAATAAAGCAGTGCAAATGATCTATTAACAAACCCACCTTTATCATTCGAATACTATTCTATTCTAGTTGGGGTTCATGATATTCAATTAAGATCGGGAAGGACTGTGACATCAGAAAATCAAAAGAAACATATGGTGATCGTTGAAGAGAAAGGAGAAGAGGAAACTCTTAACCATTCTCTAAAATCTATCACTAAGCAGCCCTTACCCTCTGAATCCTTTCCATCTTCCTCCAACCAGCCTCCCTTCCCAGAGAGGCTAGTAATGGAAAGAAGTGAGCCTATTTGAGACTAGTTCGACATCCGAGCTTCAGAATATTTTCATTAAGATACCTTTGCTTCAAGCCATTAAATATATCCCCATTTTTACCAAGATTATTAAATAATTCTGTCTCAAGAAACTCGGGAGGAAGAGATTGGAACCCCAAACCATTAAATTTGTTGGTAGGGCAGCAGATTTGATGACGGGATGTGTGTCTATGGAAAAATATACTGATCTCGGAAACCCTGTTGTCTCAGTTTAGATTGGTAATGTCCTTTTCTCTAATGTTCTTATAGACCTGGGGGTAGCCATTAATTCATGACTAAGAAAACCATGGATCAACTACAGTTATCTCATCTTCGCCTTACTCCCACTATGCTTGAATTAGCAGATAGATCTAAAATTAATCGAGAAGGAGTATTGGACGATGTGATCATCTCATTAGATTCTTGGGAATATCCCGTTGATTTCATTGTGCTTTAGAAAAATAACCCAGTAGGAGGACATCCCTTGATCTTGGGTCGACCATGGCTTGCTACGACCGATGCATATATTGGATGTCATTCCGGTGATATGTATATTTCACATGGAGATTCTAGGAAGAAAGTTACCTTATACTCTCTTGCTAGATCCATTCAGAACCTTCAAGATACTTTATAGTTGGATCAAAGCAGTGATGAGGAGACTCAGTCTATTTCCCTTATCCATCATTATACTGGGTCTTCACAAGAAGATGAGATTCAAGATTTTCTGAATAATCTAAACATCATGCCTAACTTTGAGACATTGAGCCGTATTTTTAGCCTAGATTTTCAAGATAATCATGATTCTCATTCTTCTGTATAATTGCATTTGACCACTCCCTTGAGTACTCCTGAGCCTGACACTGCTCTTTTTGAGATTATCCCTAGTAAATCCTTGCATATTAGTTCAGATTTGGACTCATCTCAGCAAGAGAAGCTTGTGAATTTCTTGCAAAACCATCTTAGTGCCTTTGCTTGGGGCTATGAAGATATGAAAGGTATCCCTCCTAAAACTTGTACACATCATATCTATATTCAAGAAGGGACCCAACCTGTCTGAAAACCCCAAAGGCGAATGAATCCAACTCTAAGATATATTATGAAGGAAGAAGTACAGAAACTCTTGGATGCCAGTTTTATCTATCCTATTTCTGAGAGTCAGTGGGTCTCTCCATTAGTACTTGTACCTAAGAAAGATGGAAGATGGCGTATTTGTATTGATTATCGAGAATTGAATAAGCCACTCTTAAATATTACTTCCCTCTCCCTTTTATTGATCAGGTGCTTGATACCCTTGCAGGAAAGAAATATTTCTTTTTTTTGGATGGCTTCAGTGGCTATAACCAGATACAGATTTCACCTGAAGGTTAGGATAAAACTACTTTTACATGTCCATGGGGTGCATTTTCTTATAAAGTGCTCCCCTTTGGTTCATGTAATGCCCCGAATACCTTTCAAAGGGAAGTCCTGGCCATTTTTGCTGATCTGGAATTTGTAGAAATTTATATGGATGACTTTTTTTGTGTTTGGTGATTCTTTTCAGGAAGCTCTCAAAAATCTGGAGAAAGTGCTTCTTCATTGTCAAGAAGCCCATCTCGCTTTGAGTGAAAATAAATGTAGATTAATGTGAAAAGAAGGAGTGGTAGTTGGCCATTTTATTTCTGATAAAGGTATCCAGGTTGATCCGGCAAATATTGAAATCATTCTGCATCCTCCTGCACCCAAAATGCAAAAGGAAGTAAAAGTTTTTTTAGGACATGCTGGTTATTATAGAAGATTCATTGAAAATTTTTCGAAGATAGCTGCCCCTATTTTCCGACTCCTAGCTAAGGGTAGTGAATTTTCTTGGTCCACAGCTTGCCAACAGTCTTTTGAAACATTGAAGGAAAATTTGGTACAGGCACCAATTTTGCGAGGTCCAAACTGGTCCCTGCCTTTTCACATTTCCTTTGATGCTTCAGATTTGGCTATTAGTTCAGCTTTAGGACAAGAGGAAAATAATTAATCCTATGCTATTTATTATATTAGTAAGAATTTGTCTTCCTCTAAATTTAATTATACAGTTATAGAGAAAGAGTTTTTACCTGTAATTTTTGCAATTAATAAGTTCAGGCACTATATTACAGGATATGAAGTATTTGTACATACTGATCATTCTGCGATTAAATATTTCATGAACAAACCTTTGACAAGCAGTAGAGTGACTAGGTGGTTGCTATTGTTGTAGGAGTTTAATGTTACTATTGTTGATAGACCAGGGAACTCTAATGTTGCGGCAGACTTTCTTTCTAGATTAGATAATCCTGGTGAAGCAACTCATGTTAATGATGATTTTTCGGATGAACATATTTTTGCTATGTCTACAGATTCTCCGTGGTTTGCTGACATTGCTAATTATTTGGTCATTGGAAAAAAACCACCTCACTTGTCCGCTCATGAAAAGCGGAATATTATTCAGAAAAGTGTTGCATATTCCTAGATTCAAGGAGATCGCTTTTACACTAGTCCAGATCTGATTATCCATAGATGTGTGAGAGAGGAGGAAGTGTTTGACATATTGAAATCTTATCATGATGAACCTTGTGGAGGCCACTTCGCTGATAAGTGGACTGCATATAAAATATTGTGTGCTAGTTACTTTTGGCCTTCCTTGTTTAAGGATGCCAAACAGTATGTCGGGCGATGTGATAGCTGTCAACGAATGGGCCAGCCTAATGAAACCAATGAAATTCCTTTATGCCCCCAAGTTTTGATTGAGCCATTTGAAAAATGGGCTATTTATTTTATAGGGCCAATAAATCCAACATCATTAAGGAAAAAACATATTTTGGTTTGTACAAATTTCGTTACAATTTGGGTAGAAGCTAAAGCTGTTTCTTTTGCTACAGAAAAAGTTGTTGTTGATTTTCTTTTTACTGAAATCTTTACTAGATTTGGTGTATCTAGATAAATTATTTCTGAAAATGGTTCGTAGTTTATTTCTAATCTGGTACAGGGTGTGATGGAGCAATACAAGATCCGGCATAGGAAATCCACGCCGTATCACCTGCAAGCAAATGGCCAGGTTGAATCCACAAACAAAGTGATCGAGCCCATTCTTACAAAGACAATCAATATGCATCAGAAATACTAGGCTGAAATATTACCAGAAGCTTTGTGGGCATACAGAACCACTTGGATAAATAGCGCGGGACATACATCATATGAGTTGGTATATGGCAAACAGGTTCTGTTACCAATTGAGTTCCAGATCAAAACCTTCAGAACTGTAGTTCAGTTAGGACTAGATCTCTCTGAGGCACAACAACAACGTATTCTCCAATTAAATGAATTAGATGAATTTCGTAGAGATGCTGTTCAACAGAACATACTAACTCAACAGCAACACAAAAGGTGGCATGACAAGTCTATTCAGAAAAAGCATTTCCAACCAGGTGATTGGGTACTCCTTTATGATTCTAGATTTAAAAATTTTAAAGGGAACTTCCATACATGTTGGACGGGACCTTATGAAGTGATTTGAGTATTCGAGAATGGAGCAATAGAAGTTAAAACTATTGATGGAAAAAATTTAGTGTTCTTGGTAAATGTTCATAGATTAAAGAAGTATTTTTAGCCACTTGGCAAGAAATATTTTACATAGCAAGTCCAACAGAAATTCAGGACGGTAGTGGTGAATGGTAATACCAACCTTTTGAAGACATGAATCCTTCTTTCTCTTGATTTTTTTTTAAAAAAAAATAAAAAAAATTAATAAAAAAAGTAAAGAAAAAAAATATTTTCCTACAATTGTGAAAATCAGTTCGCTAACATGATTACAGAAGGGTCAACCTGAAAACCAGCTTGTTGGCAGGAAGATCAAAAATTTCTAATAAAAAGAGAATGTTGCTTGATCTTTAGATATGCTAGTGACCACCGAGTAAAGGCAGGTTCAGCAAGACCAACTTTTATACATTGGGGTAATTAGCATGGATATTTTTATTCAAGTAACAATTAATTCTCGCTGCACTTATTTTTCTTGCACCAGTGCTGGCAGACCTTCCAGAAAATTTTATTTCTTTCTTCATATCCCATTTTGTAATATTCCCTCAGTTTTCTTCTTTAAATCCCAGAATAATTAACCTTCCCACATTCTTCTGAATTTACCCTACCCGGTTCGTAAAAGTCCCACTTTACCCTTGAATTTTTTTCCCTATCCCACTTCTATTTATCCCCTCTTGTGGTACTATTCCTGGAATCCTTGTAACAAAATTCCTCCCCATTCTGAAATTTTCCCCTTTCCCACTTATTTGTTCCCTCATGAATTCATTGCAAGATCTCATAGACAAAGAGCAAAAATATGCTCTAAAGCATCAAGAAAGGGCGAAGCAAATTTCCAATATCAGTTGAGGAAGCCATGTTAGAAGTTCTAGCCTAAATTTTAATTAAATTCCTCGTTTTCTTTTTTCAGACAATATTCTTGTACCAGTGAAAGAATATTTTCCTATATAATAATGCAAGCAGAATGGTACCAACAAAACAACATAGTAAGCGGTGTAAACAGATCAGTGCAAGCATGCACCTTAACAGAAGCAGAGTACAATTTGTTCTTTTCATAAGTATGTTTCATAGGAAAGTGGTCATCATGAAAGCTTACAAGGAGCCTTTTCACTTATTTAAGGAGTAATTGTGCTATCATATTAACTAGGAGAAAATTATTTAAAGTACAAGGTGTTTTTAGTTAAGAATCATGATCATTTTTTAATAAATGCTAAATTTCTTTTTTTGAATTATGAAGGAGTGTGGAAATGTTTAACCGTTGCTTGGATATAATTATCCTTTCCACCATCATCCTAAATGTCCTTCACTTATAATGATTTCCTCACGTAGCCATTAAAAACATTGCCGCAAGTACCAATCCCGCATGATTTCAAACATGCCGCGCATCCACGGCTATTTTGGTGGAATGTATCGGTGATAAGACAGAAGGGATGGTGGACGGTTGGATCCCTATTTATAAAAGCCAAATTTTTCGGTATTGCATGGAATTTTTGGACTGTTCATAACTGTTAAGCAGCAATGTCGTTTGTTCGATGTGAACCTTCGTCTCTCAGTGAGGTAGATCAAACCGCTGAGTTTCACAATAGTCTTGCACTATTGCGAGACTCAGACTTTCTTCAGTTTTTGCAGAAATTTGACAGGCACAACAATGAAGTGGCCCTACAATTTGCAAAGAGTTTTAAAAACGGCCGTGTAAAAATTGGACCCCTGAAATTTAAGGTCACGAAAGAATCGATAGCAACAGTGATGGGCTTGCAAAACACTGGTGTGCAATAGTTCAAAAATCAGAAGCTCGAGAGGAAGCGCTGGCAGTGTTTTTTCGTTGACAAGGATATGAAGGTAGATTGGAAGAAAGGAGTTCCACGCAGTGCCCTGCTAGGATAGTAGCGAGACATCCTTTTCATCCTACAAAAATTCATAACCTGCGAAGGGAGATATTCCCTCACTTTTGTGTATCATTTCAAGATGTTGCAGCATTTCGAAGTCAGCCAGCACGTCCAGTGGAGGATGGATTTCACTTATTTTTTGCTTAAGATCTTGGAAAAAATGGCCAAGACTGTGTAGGGCACATGGGAAGACCAGGCCGATAAGAAGCTATATCACTGTGGTCTGATAAATATTTTGGTTCAGAAGCAGTTGGAAATTAAAGGCATGACCTGGGAGGCACTATTAAATTAGCTACAAAAGAATATAGCTACCGGAAAGAAGACATAGACCCCCGCCAGCACAAGAAAGGGTCTGAGTGTAAAGGGAAGTCCCTCTTTCACTAGTGCAAAAAGGAAACGACTAGGGAAGTCAACAGAAGAAAAGGGCCCATCTCCAAAGAAAAAGAAGACAGCGGGTGCACCAGTTGAAGAGACTCCCTCTTCAACACCAGTACATGAACAAAACCCCAAAGAAGACAATTTGTTGTCAGTCCTTGCGGACACAGTAAAATTCGTAGAAGTTGAAGATGACACCCTGTTGGATGATTTTATTAAAAAGGCCCAGAAAAATAATGAGGAATCCAATGCAGGTGAAGAGCCACAGTCCCAACAGGACATTGAATCTCCTCCTGCACCAGTGCAAGAATATGGAGAAGAAGAAGAAGAAGAAGAACTGAAAGATCAAGAAGAATAAGAAGAAGAAGTGTTTACTGAAACCCCGAGGGATACTGAGGTCCCTGAAGAAGATACAGCTCATGTTAGGATAGAAGAGGAAGAAGACTCGGTAGCTCCTGCTCCTCGGATAGTCGAGCTAGTGCTTCAAGTGAAGAACTTAGAGCAGCTCGTAGCTAAAGCGTAGGAGGAAAAAGAACAGAATAAAGAAGAATTAACGACAGAGATCCAGAAAAAGAAAGGAGAAGTTAGAATGTGGAAATACTGAGCTACATAGTGTTTCAAACAACTTAGAAAGGTGACATAGAAACTGAAGAAAAGAAAAAAGAAGAAGTCTGAAACATTGCAGGCTGATGCTAGTATGATAGAGCAGGATTGAGCTGTAATTATCAAAGTTTTGAAGGTTTTTTGCAAAGGTAAAGAGTTGTGTGAGGAAACACAACAGTTTAGGGATGGGAGGATCTTAGCCCCCTAATTTTCTCTCTTTTTACCATTTTCCCCTTCCTAAATCATAACCATTTACCTCTGTTTCACCTCTTTTATGCACCCTCATCTTGCACCAGTCCAATCTCGGTGACATATTTCCTATAAACCTTTATTCTTCATGTTTTAATTCAGTTTAGAATTAATTAAATATTTACTACATGATTTATTATTTTTGAATCACTTTTGTAACTTATCGATATCTCCAATGGTTATTTGATAGTTAGAGTGCTTACCGTGACTGCTGATCTTAGTGCAAGATCAGATCTTGCACCATTTCCAGCACAACAGATCTTCGCGGTAGAACTGAACCTCCTTGATCACCGCCTTGTCTTGAGTAGCTTCAGCCATGATAGCATGATTTATCCAAAGGCAGCCAAGATCGAATCCGTGAAGGGCGAAAAGTTGGAGATTAGCTACGACCAGTTTTGTTAGCTGCCTAATTTTGAAGGCTGAATGTTAAATTTTGCAATGATTATGTAATCAGTTGAACGATCTGTTTCAACCTTTGGCCAACAGATCTATATAATTTAAAATATAAATAGGACTTAGGGGGAGTTTTTAAGGATATTTTTTGAGCAAAGTTTTTAGAGCGAAGTTTGATAGGCGGTAACAGGTTGTTTTGTTATCGCCTGAATCTGTGCTGGACATTGTATTAATGCATGTATTCGCCTCAATGAATTAATCAAAGGGAGCTCCACCTCATGTTTCAGAAATTGTGTTTCTATCTTTAAGCTGATGAATTGAATAATTTACTGAGCAATGTTTTAACATAAAAGGGAAATGCGTTGGTTGGCTAGGGCCCAACCAACCCAACATGTTTACCCTATTTTCTATTTCTTGTAATTTGTGTTTATATTGTCAAAGTGTGAATTAACTTTCAGCACATGTATTCCTGTCTCATTGAAAACGGATCCATTGTGTGAAGTAGATACATTTTCTTTCCTTGCAATTTACTTTCCTGCACTTGATTTCATATTGGTTTTCATCCGCCAGGTACAAGCAGGAGAAACAAACCTACACCAATGCACGTTGGTGTGACATTTCCTTTTCTTGCAATTCTGTTTAATTGGTTTTTCTGCCTGGTCCAAGCAGGAGAAACAAACCTGCACCAGTGCACCTTGGTGTGACATTTCCTTTTCTTGCAATTCTATTTAATTAGTTTTTCTGCCTGGTCCAAGCAGGAGAAATGAACCTGCACCAGTGCACGTTGGTGTGATGCAACAAGCTTTCTTAGTCTACTTTCCGCAATATTCTTTCTTTCTTTAAATGCTTATGATAGGATAAATGATTGTTTCTTTATTTCTGAATTTTTTTAAGATCATAAACATTCAATTTTATGTGTGAAATTTGATTCGATAATAAACTAGTACTTGCAATAATTGAACACTCATTTTAAGGATTAAATGCTAAGTGCAAGAAGATCTGATCCAGTGCAAGAACCAATTTCTTGCCACAAGATCTGAGTGCTCTGAACCTTGAAAATTCGAGCCCTTGCATGAAGTAAAAATCCTTCAGTAAAGACACTATTTATACCTTCTACATAAATCTCTGATCCTACACTAGTACAGGACAGGTTAATCTAAGAAGGAAATCTCTGAAGAAGCAGGTTTAAGGGCCCATCTAACGAGACTGCTAAAGTGTCTTTGCTAAAGGAAAACACACACTCAGTAGATTAAACAACCATTAGTGGGGGTGATTGCCTTTTATCTTTAATTCTCTCTTGCAAAAGCATACTTCCTTGTTCTAGTCTTAGATTATTTTTGATGGTTCAAGTTGCCTTTTTATCTTTTGATTTGATTCTACAATATTTCCTTTAAAGAAAGTAGGGATTTACATTAGGAAGATTTGTACCATCTCTGGCATTGCCTGTGCTTCGTCTCTAAGTTTACGAATCGCCCAGGTCGACAAATTAAGTGTTGAGGAATTTGTTTAAGTGTAATTCCTACACCCAACATTTAGGTTTACTAGATTGACCCACTTTAGTGAATCTTGGTTGATCCCCTCTTTGTACTATTGCAATGTCACAAGCTATTGATCTTTGCTTCATTCTCCTTTCCTCTTCTTTGTCTGTGTGGAAAGTCTTGATCACAGTCATAAAATTTGGCTCCATATAATAAATACCCCCAAACATGTTTGAAAGAGGCTCAACAAAATCCTATGAAACAAAATAAAACATGTCAATGATCATAAAATTATAAAAAAATTAAATGATCCTTACAATAATGTATAGTACAAATATAAATAAGCATACTTACAATGTTATTTGCAATATTTATTATGATTTCTGCAAACAACTTTGTAGATGTTTTATTTGTTTCATACTTGACCTTTGATAGACGATATCTAACATTTTCGCGTTTATTAGTCATTCTTGCAAGAACATAAATAGTGTTTGTATTTAGTACTAAACATATCTCTCGTACTTTGCACATCACCTGATATGATTCACCTAAGTGAATCATACCATGAATAACAAAGATATGTATATCATCCTCTATTTCATTATCTTCAGGATACCATGAAATTCAGTTTTATTTATTTCCTCTATGTTCTTCCATTCAGATTTTTTTTTTAATGAACTTCAACAATATGCATTATGTGTCCATCAATATCCTTATTGCGTCTAGTAGTATCCATAGTGCATTGAGTTGAAACTTTAGATTTGATAGTTGCTCCCCTTGGTCCAAAAACATTCACATAATTTTTTTTTTATGCCATTTTCCTGATAAAAAGAAATATATCTATTAGTTAATGAGAAAACATATATCTTAATTAATCAATTTTTTTTTTTAAGTTTTCCAACATAAATTTAAAATTAATCGAAAAATAATGTCTATAAAATAAATTTAAAAAAAATGTTACTTCTAAAACTATATAAATTAAAAAGAAAAATTAACAATATAATTTTTTGAAATAAAAATATATATTTTTAAAATTATATATATATATATATATTATTTAAAAACAAAACATTTTAAATCATATATATATATATATATATATATATATATATATATATATATATATATATATATATATATATATAGATATATATATATATATATATATAACTTTTTTTAATACATTTTATTAAAAAAAATATTGTTTTATTTTTTTAATGTAAAGTTGTTTTTTAAAACAATTTAAAAAAAACAATTAAGAAAAAATTAATTTGAAACTTAAGTTTTCTTTTTTAAATTTAAAAAAAAAAATTAAAAAAAAAAACAATTTAAAGTTTAAAAACTTTTCATATAAGGTTTTTTTCTTCAAGTTAAAAATAAAATAAAATAAAAAATTTAATGCTAAAATTTTAATTGCTTTTTTTTTAATTTATAAAACAAATAAATTTAATTTTAAAATATAATTTTTTTTTTAATTTAAAATTGTAATTGTTTTTAAAAAATTTAATTTAATTTTAAAAACTAAAATTTTAATTATAAAAAAATTAAATATTAAATATTAAATTTTATAAATTTATTGTTTTAAAAAATAAATTAAAAATAAATAAATTTAATTGCCTGCTAGGTGGCGTCATGGAGCATTGCTCCATTAGCGTCTGGACCCTAGCTCGACGGAGGTCGATTCCAAGAAATTTTTATTTTATTGTTTTATTATTATTTTATTTCATTAAAAATAAAATAATTGTTTTTGGCCGCCCACCAGGGGCCGAGGGCCAACCATATGGTGTCGTGGAGTACTGCTCTGGCTGCTGGTTGAGTGGAGGTCAATTCTGAGAAATGATCACCGCCCAGTCGGAGGTCGGCCGGGAACCGCTCCACGGTGTCATCTGGTCCCTGGCTGGGAATCAAAAACAATATTTTATTTTTATTTTTATTTTAAAATAAAATAAAAGAATCAAATAACAAAATAACAATTAAAATATTTTTTTTAATAATTAAAAAAAAAAAAAACATTTTAAAACATAAAATTATAAAATTGAATTAAACATATTTTAAATTAAATTTTTTATTTTAAAAATTTCAATTTATTTTATTAAAAGTTAAAAGAAAAAAAAAATTAATATATTTATAATAAAAAAACAAATGTTTAATAAAAATTACCAAACACACACACACACACGCACACACTATAAATATATATATATGATTGAGGATGGTTCAAGTAATATCTAAATTTTGTAGAAGTTTGTTTATTTGAAAAAGAGAATGGAGAGTGAAGGGGATAGGTCATTCGATTTAGGATTTCAAGCTTCCATCTCGACCACCTCGTGTAGGAACACAACGGGATGGAGGGGCCACCAGGGCATGGTGGCGATGGTCACCTATCGACAGACATTTATGGAAGAAGGGAGGGTTGAAAAATGGAGTGTGGTTATCCAAGAACTCACTACAGAAGAAACCCAACACTCGTTGGCTCTCTTATGACATCAAGCTCATTACAGATGTAGTAAAACTTAATCTTTCGGCTCGCAAGTTTTGGAATACACAACTATGTAGTTTTTTCTTAGTTGTGACACACCAGTGGAAGCGAAAGATGGCTCGAAGACCCACCCCACTTTATTCCTTGTAGCTGCGGATTTATTTTTTACCTAATGCCGATAAAGCATTTAAGACCCTCACTAGTCGTGGTGCACAGAAATATTTTGCATGGTTGACTCGACGCGCCCCTATCTAGACTCATAATAAGAAACTGGTGGAACCATGCAGGATAACACTGCACCCTCAGAAACAATATCCCAACACGGAACTATAGAAATTAGCTGAATAAATCACTTATTCAATGAAGATTAACCCGATCATACATCAATTTCGAATTGCATGCATAACACATAACCTTCTTCTACAATTAATTGTAACATGCGGAAATAATAGAAGCAATCTCACATCAAATCATCACACACATTAACACAGTATGTATGGGGAAAGCTTATAGCTGAAAACCCCGCAGCTATAGTATATTATAAATGGAGAGAACATGCAGCAAATACATAGTACAAACTCCTCACAAGTACTCAGTACTATCTCCCAAAGCTACACAAAACTAGCTTGGTTTTGAACAAGTCACAGGTTCAAAACACACCCACTACTTCTCTGCCTCTATTGCGCAATCAAGGCTGGTCTAAATAGAGATCCAAGGTTCGAATCTCCTTGGCTTCACTGCGCAATTGTCATTGGTAATTTCCTCCAAGTGTTATGCAAATCTCATGCAAAACTGATCCTCCAACTGATAGCTATACTCACCCTTTCATCTACCTCTTTCACTGGTCTCCACTGAACTGTCCATGCACTGAGTTAAACCGATGTGTTCTTTAGTTGAATAATGAGTTAATAATTAGTGAATTAAATAATATTTAATTCACACAACTCATCTCTAGTGTATTAGCCAGTTAAACTAAATACAACTAGTTCAACTAGTTAACCAGAACACCACCTCCATTAACTCCTCAATCAACTCCACCAAAACTCTACCACATGAGTCTAACTGAAGTCTAACATGCATTAGCTCACTTAACTCATAGGAAATTCCAATTTCCTTGTAATAAATTTCACATGCCCTGCGGGGGTCAAGGCGAAGTGCTCCAAGAGAGTAAACTGAAGTTTATAGTCCAAATATTATTAAGGGTAAATAATATTTGACTTCCATATTTTAAGGAGATACGATCCTAAAAATAGCCTGGGTCCTAAAAATAAGGGTCTCATCTATTTTTACCGACATGTCGCATACTTCAAGAATCTCCAACTGGAATCTCTGAATCATGCTCCGTATGTCTAAAAATAGACATAGTCTAAAAATAGACTTTTCGACAACAAATCACATGTGTGGCCTCCACCTAGTTTAGGTGATCACTTTCCAACTAGGATCAGGAAAGATGTTTCAGGAGGCCTCCTTCACTGTTTCTTGTTGCCATTTTCAACACTCCCTCTCAACAAGAAAGGAATGTCTTTGCATCCGACATGCAACTCCATGCATTCACCCTGCAACCTTCACAAGCGCCATGCAACTCCATGCATGCGACATGCAACTTCATGCATTCGCCATGCACCCTTTGCATGTGCCATGCAAACTCATGCATGCACCATGCAACTCCATGCATCTGCTCTGCAACTCCTCTAAAACTGAATAGGCTCCAAACAACTCAATCAGTCTTGATGCATCTAGCATCTATCATCAAAGTCTTCGACTTCTGCTGGTACCAACTGCACATGTCATCGGGAACTACTGCGCTGTTGAACTCTTGCACCCATGCACTCTTGCACTTCTTTATCAGCAACTCGATCCGCGCTCCCGATGTCAGGCTCTTGTCACTTTGATAGTCACCTGCTGCATCACTCCAAGCTGATCTTGCTCTTTGCCATGCGTAGGCACCTCGTAGCCGGGTTCAGCTGCGTAGGATCTCATGTGAATGCGCGAGAAATCTCCTCATGGGATTAATCTTATGTCGCCCCACCTCTCACCTGGTGGTATCGCTGCATGCCTCCCTCTGCCCATCTGGCACGAAATTTCTCTTCATGAGTGGTTGCTCCCACTCCATGATCCTCATCTTGTGGCTGCTCCACATCCCGAGGTTCACTATTACCTGCATGCAAAACTTGCTCCCTCTCAAGCATCAATTGCATGTCTTTCTTGCACTTCCCAACAGTAGGAAGCTCCATAGACATCCCATCTACTTCAAGTCTGTAGAGATTCTTTGCTCGAATCCCAACCTTCTTAACTTGTCCTGTTGCCTTGTGCCGAAGGAAAACTTTTCCTTCACTTAAGACAACTTCATACCCTTTATCCTCTAACATTGCGACTGAGATCAAATTCTTCTTTAAACCTGGAACATGCACTACATCTTGTAAAAGAATGAGTTTACCTAACTCCCTATGAAAGGTTATGGTACCAATGCCGGTCACATTGTATCGTCCATTGTCGCCCAACTCAACATGCAACTGGATATCTTTCTCCACCAAGTCGCTGAAAAGATTCACATCTCCCGTCATGTGAAAGGAAGCGCCACTATCAAAATACCACCCCGATCCCAATGCACTAGACACCATGCATGCGATCAATGAGAAGTCCAGCTCAAATTGCGAGGCAAGAGCCTCACCAGCTGCAGATCCAGCAGCCTGCTTGTTCTTCTTCTTCTTTGGGCAATTCGTGGCATAATGTCTGTGATCATGGCAATGAAAGCACTTGACCTTGGACATGTCACGCTCTTTACCATCCGCACCGGATTGAGAAGCCTTCTCCTTTCCCTTCCCCTTCCTTGCTTTGGCAGCCAAAGCGCAGTCTTCTTCATCAGCTCCCTTTGATGAAGAACCATCTCTGGTATTTCGCCGGATCTCCTCTTGCACGAGATCAGACCACAGTCTTTCCCATCCCGGCAACTTTTCCCGACCATTGACACTATCTTGATATGCATGCCAACTCTTCGGCAAACCAAGAAGCGCAAAACTCACCAGATCCTCATCCACCACCGTCACACCAACACTTCCCAGCTCATCCCGACATTGGGTGAACCTCGTGAGGTACTTCGGCATACTTTCCCCCTTCTCACACTTGATGTTCCTGAGTCTATCTTTGAGCGCCAGCTTCCTTTGATCGCTCTTGCTTTGGTACAGATCCGTCAAGGCTTTCCACATCAAATATGGAGAGGCCTTCCCGTGTAAACTGGATACAATGTGATCCTTTACACCCTCCAACAAGATCCTTCGACATTTTGCTTGTTTCTTTTGCCATGCTTCCACAACAGCAGCATCATTAGAAGTAGGCTTTGGAATCTCTTTCTCCACAAATTCCAATAGCCCATGATCATCTAATACAACCTCCATGCGGTCCTTCCATGCAACATAATTCGAATTGCCTTCCAAGGCATATTCTAGTCGCAACCCGATGAAAGACATTTTCACCGCGGCACCAAGAACACAAATCTGCAAATTCGAATTTCACCACCAGCTGATAACTCAATCGCTTCCGATCTACACTTGAGAGCTAATTATTTCCAAATCAGAGATTTACTGCATGGGCATTCACCAGATCTTTCACCTTACAAAGAAGGATGAATATTCCGGAGGCTACCTAGCCCGCATGCAGGCTCTGTCCGAGGAAATAATAAACAATCACCGTAATAGATCTCGACAATTAATATTGCTCCGATACCATGTAGAAATTAGCTGAATAAATCACTTATTCAATGAAGATTAACCCGATCATATATCAATTTCGAATTGCATGCATAACACATAACCTTCTTCTACAATTAATTGTAACATGCAGAAATAATAGAAGCAATCTCACATCAAATCATCACACACATTAACACAGTATGTATGGGGAAAGCTTATAGCTGAAAACACCGCAGCTATAGTATATTATAAATGGAGAGAACATGCAACAAATACATAGTACACACTCCTCACAAGTACTCAGTACTATCTCCCAAAGCTACACAAAAACTAGCTTGGTTTTGAACAAGTCACAGGTTCAAAACACACCCACTACTTCTCTGCCTCTATTGCGCAATCAAGGCTGGTCTAAATAGAGATCCAGGTTCGAATCTCACTGGCTTCAACTGCGCAATTGTCATTGGTAATTTCCTCCAAGTGTTATGCAAATCCCATGCAAAACTGATCCTCCAACTGATAGCTTTACTCACCCTTTAATCTACCTCTTTCACTGGTCTCCACTGAACTGTCCATGCACTGAGTTAAACTGATGTGTTCTTTAGTTGAATAATGAGTTAATAATTAGTGAATTAAATAATATTTAATTCACACAACTCATCTCTAGTGTAGTAGCCAGTTAAACTAAATACAACTAGTTCAACTAGTTAACCAGAACACCACCTCCATTAACTCCTCAATCAACTCCACCAAAACTCTGCCACATGAGTCTAACTGAAATCTAACATGCAATAGCTCACTTAACTCATAGGAAATTCGAATTTCCTTATGTCAGCTGCATGCCCCACCTCTGGGGTCAAACTGAAGTGCTCCAAGAGAGTAAACTGCTGTTTATAGTCTAAATATTATTAAGGGTAAATAATATTTGACTTCCATGTTTTTAGGAGACACAGTCTAAAAATAGCCTGGGTCCTAAAAATAAGGGTCTCATCTATTTTTACCGACATGTCGCATACTTCAAGAATCTCCAACTGGAATCTCTGAATCATGCTCCGTATGTCTAAAAATAGACATAGTCTACAAATAGACTTTTCGACAACAAATCACATGTGTGACCTCCACCTAGTTTAGGTGATCACTTTCCAACTAGGATCAGGAAAGATGTTTCAGGAGGCCTCCTTCACTGTTTCTTGTTGCCATTTTCAACAGGAACACAAATCGCAGCACAAGAAAGACATCGAATGGATTTTGATTTGGAATAGGCCCCATCACCAATCGATCACTTCTTCCCCGGGGCTCCCGGAACTGAAGGCGACTAAAGACAACAAAAATTCATTGGACATGAAGCATAAGGTATCCCCTACCCGCTTTCAAGTTTTTTTTAGAGAACTTAAGGGGAAAAATATATTACACTATGTAACAGATACAAAGAAGGTCAATAATCTGAAATAGAGCATCAACCAACTATCTGTTATCCATCATACATTCAATCATTCATCAGCGAAGATAAAATCTTACAAGAACAAAGGTCAATCATGGAATACTACATTGGCCCAGGGTCCACCATCAATATCAACTTGCGACTGAGGAGGAGCTGCAGAACAGGGCAGAACCAAAGGCAAAGGGGGGGCTATGGGTAGCAACAACTCAAAACAGGAACATAACAAAGGGGGATCCTCCTACAAGAACATCCTGAAAGGGAAAAATAAATACAACACACCTGCAGAACCAGTAAGAAGTGCCCTGATTCCATACATAGTAGAGCAACTGACCCACACACCACAACTGTCCATAGATATTCCAGAGATAGCTGAACATCCCACCACATATGAAGCACAAAAAAATATTTGCAGATTCAACTGCTTTTGGCCCAAACCAATGGAACTCTTCCACTGGATCTTCACAAGATGGACCATGGACTATGAAATTCATCTCTACTCCAAAGTTTTTTCATTTTTAAAATTGCATCCTTGGAACTCAGAAACATCATACTTGAAGAGGAACTGTGGTTCTGGGTTTCTACCAGACTCCTCATCACCCCATGGTTCCCAAAATTTGACGCAAATACTATGTTTGTTTCAAAAATTCCTATTTGGGTTCGGTTACACAACCTTCCCCTACATTTCTGGAATGAAAGAGTTCTAGAAGGTATTAGGAACAAAATTGGGAAATATATCAAAATAGATGCACAAATATTGGAGGAAATGATCTACACCTTCGCATGTATTTGTGTGGAAGTTGATCTTAGCAAAGGATTACCAGAAAGTATATATTTGAAAAAAAAATAGAAATTACAGACACAACACCTAGATTATGAAAACATAGCTTTATGATGCAGAATTTGTAGGAAAACTGAACATTTACAAAATACTTGTCCATATGCAAAACATATAATATAAAAAGAAAGAAATAATGTGAAGCTACTAAAATGTTGGCAATTCCCCCCGTATGATCCAGAGGAAGATGCAGAAGAAGAATTAGATGAACCTGCCCCCAAAGAGACTGAACATCCATTGAAAAAACTGGAAGTTCAAAGGAATGAAATACAAGATCCATTTGAATTTCAAAAATCCCCAGATCAGCCTGCAAAGGAGTCAATGGATATAGAAAATGTTGGGATTAAACGACATCATTCATCACATACCGTTGATTCAAAAAAGGAGAATAGGGCACACATAGAAGAAAATCAGCTCGCCCTTGTCTCTCCTTTGACATCACAAGGGAATTGCGCAAGGTTGAGAATAATAAAGGGAGAACAACTTGACATTTCTCCTCTTATGTATTTTTAGGATTTCTTGTTTGATTATTGAACACCAGTCATAACTGGTAGTTGGACAACTACCTATTGATGTAACATTTAATTTTATTTTCATTAAAAGAATTACAATTTTTTCCTTGGAAAATATATATATATATATATATATATATGTTGAAAAACACAAAAACAACAAATTTATAAGAAAAAAAAACAAATCTATAATCTCCTTTAAATAAAAAATAACATTAAAATATCTAATGCGATTTTAGAAAATAAAATTTCATGTTAAAAAAAAAATAGTATTTTTTTTAAATTTTTTTTGTTGCACTTTTAGAAAAAACTAAAAATGAAATAAATATAACTGTTTGTTTGATGTGCATGGTCGTTTTTTGGTTTTTCATTTTGTGCAGGAACCTAGCAACCCTAAAAAAGAGAAAATTCTAAATTTTCGTCCTCAAAACCCTAAAAATTTGAGTTTTTTTTTTTTCCATTTTCTTTGCTATAAAAATAAAAAAATAGGCTTTTCGAACACAAAAACATAAAAAAAATAGTTTTGCAACATAAAAACCATAAAAAAAATTATCCCCAAATTCATCCTTAAATCGACAAAATAGAAGGAAAACTAACCTTTGAAATGTGAAAAACTCTTGTTCAATCTGTTATCAATGCCAACACAACGCCTCCACAAAATTGCTCCAGCAAAACCTATAAGACTTGATGTGATCTGAGGAATAGAAACAATGATTGTTATTATATAGTGAATATTGGGTGATTGGTTTAGTGTTTCGTGAAGGCGGGAATAAAATTTAAAATTAATAAAATTAACATGTTATTAATATTATAGGTTTATATTAACATTTATTCAATGTCAGAAAAAAAAAAAACATAAATTTTAAAATTTTATTATAATACATAGTCAATGTTAAATCATTCAAATAAGAAATTTATTTTAGTTTGAAAGGAATGCATGAAGGGAATATTTTGTGGATATTTTGAATAGAAAGTAGGGTAAAATATTTGAACACCAAAAATTTATAAAATGTTTTGAAATACATTTTAGACGAATATTTTGTAGGTAAATATTTCAAATGAAAATTTTGGAGGGAAATTTTTTAGCGAATATATATATATATATATTTTTGTGGGGGGGGGGGGATTTGGAGGGAAAACATTTAGCAATAATTTTTGGTGGGGAATTTTAGAGGCAAATTTTCAGTCTTTAAGCTATATATTGTAATTGGGAGAGAATGCATTTGTATCATTCAACATCTTCTTATTGAAAGTCATGGGTTCTTCTGATAGTGAAGTTTTTCTTTCTACAACATCAACATATTTGTAATGCAATGACTCTATTTAGATTGATGAATATAATTGGAGTTTATTCACCATGAATAGAGATTCAAATTTTTGACTTGGTCGTAATCCTAATGATGATGAGAACAGAATTGATGAAGGGTAGCAAAAATAAATTTATGTAAATCGAGAGTTAGTTATTCCACTTATTCTTAATATTAAGGATTATGAGAGCACCAGTGATGAAGGGCATGATGAATAATTTCCAGAGTCAAAATTTTCACTTCATCCTAATCCTAAGCATTACGATGGCACCACTAATGAAGGGGAGGATGAAGAATTTCCAGAGTCAAAATATCCACTTTGTTCTAATCCTAAGGATTATGCAAGCACCATTGATGAAGAGGGGAATGAAGAATTTCCAGAGTCAAAATATCCACTTCGTCCTAATGCTAAGGATTATGCAAGCATCACTAATGAAGAGGGGAACGAAGAATTTCTAGAGTCAAAATATCCACTTTGTCCTAATCCTAAGGATTATGCGAGAACCACTGATGAAGAGGGGAATGACGAATTTCCAGAGTCAAAATCATAATCCTAAGGATTATGTGAGTACCATCGATGAAGAGGGGAATGATGAATTTCTAGAGTCAAAATATACACTTCGTCCTAATCCTAAGGATTATGCGAGCATCACTGATGAAGAGGGGAATTAAGAATTTCCAGAGTCAAAATATCCACTTCTTCCTAATCCTAAGGATTATGGGATCACCGCTGATGAAGGGAGGGATGAATTTCTAGAGTCAACCACTTCATCCTAATGATAAGGATCTTAATATCACCACTGATGAAGAGGGGGATGAAGAATTTCCAATAAATAGAGATTCAATGCATCCACTTATTCCTAATACTAGGGATTATGAGAGAACCAATGAAGAAGGATTGGGGTGGGATGAATAATTTCTAGTGAATATAGATTCAAAGATTCCACTTAGGCCTAATCCCAAGGATTATGAGAGCACCACTGAGGAAGGGGAGGGGCAGGATGAAGCATTTCTAGTGAATATAGATTCAAAGCTTCCACTTAGGCCTAATCCCAAGGATTATGAGAGCACCACTGGGGAAGGGTAGGATGAAGTGTTTCCTGAAAATGATAATTTTAGAGGCACAAATATGAATAATGCTTTTTTCTATAAATGAGTGTTTCAAATACACTAATGGTGATGAAGAATTGAATCCTCCAACTTTGAAAGCATGGAAGAATATGGTGAAAAATTTCGTCTGAGCTAGGGTTTAAAAAGCGCAGATGATTCTTGTGAAAATTTTTCTTCAAGTGAGGATGGTAATGAATATTTTCTAGGAAATGATGTTGATGAATTTCTTAACTATGTTAAGAATGATGATAGTGGGGATAATATTCCTCCTAAGGTTGATGAAACTGATTCTATGAATGATAATAGAATGGTGAAGCCATTGCAAGCAAATATTGTAACTAAGAGTAGGAGTAGGCCTTTTCATATCAATCCAAAACATTCCAGTTATACAAGGGTTAGGACAACATATCGCACAAAAATAAGTTTTTTTGTTCATTTATTTCAAGTGAATGTTGTCTAAGGGATTGCTTGAAACATATGGATTTCAACTTTTCTTTGGAGAAAAGGAAAAGATATTTTTCAATGAATAAAAACATGCAAAATTCATATTTAGTGGATTGCAGGAAATCTACACTAGTAGGTTATGATTATCATATTGGGAATGTATTGCTCTGCAGAAAAGCTTTCAAAATGTTGCATTCAATTGGTAATGATCATTTGTCAAGAATCCAAGAAATACTGGAAAGGGATCCCACATATTATTTAGAGGTATGTTATAAACGGGAGGTTGGGCCGTTATCAAACACTGCTATGTCATGGATGAAAGACTTCTTTTCAAAGCATTGAGAGTTTATTCCAAATAAAGACACAATACATATTCCAAATAATTTCCCAAGATAAGAAATATACAACTTATACAAAGATTATGTAGAAGCTACTGAAGGCGTTTGTAATTTTTTTACATATTCATATTTTACAAGGGTATGGAAGAACAAATTCAACAATGTTTGTATTCCTAAGAAGACAAGATGGAGGTTTGCAGTACATGTGCTTCTTTTAAAGAAATAGGAGATAAATTTCAAAGGGAAGAAAGAGGTATGCATTCAAAACATTAATTTTAAAAATTGGATAGCTATCAAATATGAAAATATATTTATTCATATGTTTATTTTATTTTATGTACATATTTCATTGTCAAAGAACTTCAAGATCATCGCAATTAGCAAACAAGTGAAAGGAAAAAATTGTATGAACATCGAAATAAGTGTTATGATAATACAAATAAATATTTGGGTTTGATAATTGATGGTATGGACCAAAGGAAAGCACTTCTACCACATTTTTTTCGCACGCAAAAAGACTTACAAGAGGAAAAATTCATTCAGTTTCACTTGGATGGTTGTATGGTCTTTAATGAGAAGATGTTTCCAAGGGTTTACTTCACAGCTCCAAATATTCATAATGATGAAAATATGACCATAACTATAATCCATGATGTGGTTACTCATTGGTCTGGTATTCTTCCTGAAGTTTTGTATGTAAAATTAAAAAACACAAGCCATGAAAACAAAAATCAAGTTATTTTTGGGTATTTAAACATGCTCGTTCAATTGGGAATTTTTAAAAAGATAAAGATTGATTTCCTTCTTTTTGGGCATGCTCATGACCATATTTATCAAATTTTCAGTTGTTTTTCAGTAAAATTGAGGAGGAAAGGTGTTGGGAGTCTGCCATCATTAACTGAATGTATTAAGAAATCCTACATTCCAAAGCCTCTTTCTCATGTGTTGGAAGAAACTATTGACATGCGAAGATTTATTCTAGGATCGCATAGTGAGGAGAAATGCATTGAAAAAATTAATGACATTAGATTCCAGCATCAATTTCGTATCAAAAAAAATTATGGGATAATACTTGTATGTGGCAAGAAGTATTCAAATATTGCAGAATGGGGGCCATCATTAGGTTTAGCATTTTTGAAGTTTATTACAGAGCGTCCAATATTTTCATCAAAGATATTATTATTACATTCAGTTTTTGAACTCTGTAATGAACATAGGCATAAGAGAGATATAAATTATTATGAATGTATAGAGGAAATTAAATATGTATTAGATATACATATGAGTACTTTGATGTTGCTGATTAAGTTTGGTGGGAGTTTTTTTCAATAATCAAAGTGATATGATTTCAAGATTAATAAATGAGGATACGCTTTTGAAGACTCCATTTTTTTGGCCAAAAAAGATGCCAAATGAACATGAGGAAACACATATTGTTGAACAGCAATAGTCTCAAGGTATTATTAATTCTCCACAGGTAGAGGATAGAGAGATCTGTATTGGTTCTAGAAGATCATGTGCACAATGTGAAGTCATGGAAGACCTTTACAAGGGTTTTGTGTAGGATTTTAAGGAGGGTTGCATGAAAACAATGTTAGCAGATGAAGATCCACTTGGCTATTCATTCTGGATTTCCAAGGTTATAAAGGTCATTAATGAAAATGAATATATTATGTTTGTTGAAGTGCATTGGTATGCCACAAGTACCCACCCATTCAATGGTGTGTACATGCCAGATATGGTAGTTGAAAAAAAAAATGGTAGAAAGAGAAAAAGAAAGGGCACAAATATAATTTGTCGCCGCATAGATGTCTTAAAATTGCAAGAAGTTGAAATAATTTTGTATGAATTCAATTTAATAAAGAGAGGAACTCTTCACATGAATACCATAAATATTTTGAGGAAATTTCTACCAAAACAAATACTGCTGAGATGGGACTCTGCTGAATATAGTCGTAGATCTAGAAGATGTTTGAAATATGAAATGGTGGGCATGCATGTTGACTCATATGGAGCACTAGTTGATGAAAGAGAAGAATGTGGATCATCTTCATATGCATCCAGTCATTTATCTGAAGATGTAGGTTCTGATGGTGTGCCCGAACCTATGATTGATTTTAAATAACTGTCTAAGAAATTTTTATGTAATTGATGTTTGCATGGTAATTTGAAATAAATATTTTGACTTTCATATGATCTTACATGATGTTATGAGGAATTTCTATGTTTTCTATATTATATGTTTTAATTATGAAGAGTTCATCTCTTTATAATATCCACATCAAAACATTGAATTACAAAAACAATTTACGTTATATTCAATATACCAAAGTTGATATTTTGATTAAAAGTAAAAAACATTTTAGAAAATAATATTGAATTTTTAGATTATGCAATGATATTGCCATGATATTATGTATTGTTAACATTTGGTATAAGATACTTTTAAAAAAATTTAAAATTTTATGCCTCATTGAAAGGGGACACTTTGATTTGATGGTTGATTTTTAGGTTTTGGTTGCAATTAGATTTAAAGTTGTCTTAGGATAAGATTTTAAAAGAGATATATTTTTATCCTTTAAAATAAAAATTACTCTTGGAATAATAAATATTTCATTTACTTGTTCATTTAAAAAAAAATTAAGTCATATAATTTCTCCATACTTCATGGTTCAAGTGTGTTAAAAACTTAAGATTTAAAAACTTGAGATTTAAAACTTGTCATTAATTTTTTCATGAGCTACAATATTTTATCTTTAATGTTGTGGTTGAAAATAATTACAATTTTAGGGTTTTTTTACAGTCAAGATATTTTATCTTTAACAAGATGGATGCAAATTGTTGGAAATGATAAGGCCTCCAGACATGATATTTTTATCTTTAACATCATGTATCAAAATTTTTAGAATTTTATATTTTTCAATGTCCTAATATTTTATCTTTAATTCCATTGTTAAAATGTGTCAAAATTATGACACGATTTTTTTTTGGTTATTCCACCATCAAGAAGTTTTGTTTTGAGGGTGTTTTTTCAATCATTTTTTCAAGAAACCATTTCGTTTTTAGCATAATTTTAAAAAATGTTGAAATTTTACCCCGAAAAAAAAAAAACCAATGTGTTAAGGAATACACATTATTCGTTTTTGGGGTGTTTTTTCATGTTTTTTGAGTCTTTTTGGGCTAGAGTTCTCGTTTTGAGGTAATATTTCCCGTTTGATCATTAATTATGTTCAAACACCAAAGAGATTATAGAATCTTATCATCCCAATCATTATGATTATGTTTGAATTTCTTAATTAGGATGGAATTCAAGGCCATGTTTGTGACTTTCACTTATCCATTTGTGTATGGATGGTGTGGTGTAAAAATACGATGTCTAATATTAAATTTCAACTTGATAGACCAGATGAATTAGGAAGTGAACTAGGTCCCATAATCACTACAATTTCTTGAGAAACCAAAAAATGGAAAAATATTTCTTGATGTAAAAATCCATTTATTTATTTCTTAATAGCATTTGGAAGAGCCTTGGTGTCAATCGTGAGTTACATAGTCAATGCATAACAAGATATACACCTTTTGTATTGATGGTGTATTTATAGGCCATAAAAACATTAAGGGCCCACTTCTCAAAGATATCTATTATCAAGTTTGCAGTGTCATTTTTTATTCTAAATTATTTGGCCCATTTTTTGACACTTGTCACAACTCTTGACATATTTCCTAGCATTATTGAATATGGTACACTATAATACACCAAATATAGTGCCTTAAATTTTTTTTGTTAGCAAAGTGCCCTACATAAATTTCATCATGGAGATCTTTAAGAATACCATATATTTCTCTATCATAAACAAAGTTCCAGATATTATGATTTTTCCCTATGTATAAAAGGTTACCTTGAATCCATGAACACATAGAACTTTGTTTGACTAACTTTTGAAATTCTCTTGGTGAAAAATGTTGTGGAACTTTCCTCACAACCAAATAATTAGTAATAATACATACAAAGGTGTGTTAATATACCAAAAAAGTAGATGTTGATTTGGTAAAATATCCCATACAGGGATGGATTCTCCCTCATTAGTGAGCTTGTAAAGGAAATCAACAAACTACATTCACCTTCCTAAGCTTATCGATCATTGTAATATCAAATTCCTATAACAAAACCACCCATATAGTCACCTTGATACTAATAATAAGTTTATTCATAAGATAGTTTATGGTTGATTAATTGGTATGTATGAATGTAAAGTAACAAAAAATGTAATGATAAAATTTATTAATAGCACAAGAAAAAACAATAAAATCCATCTTAGTTTCTTTATAGTTTTGTAGTTGGAGTAAGATTCTTACTCATGTAGTAGATAGCATAGGGATTCTATTCCTCCTATCCAAATATCGGCACAAGAGATATAACCAAAGCATATATATAAATTTGGAAAGGTAAAGAGAAATTTGGGCCTCACAATACTAGTGCAACTAGTAGTTTATCCCTCAAAGTTTCAAACACAACCTAGCATTGCAAAGTCCAACAAAATGATATAGATTTTAATAATAATTGGAAAAAAGCTGATTCTATATTAGTAAAATTTCCAATTAATATTTGATAGCATCTTACATGCACTAAAAATCTATGAACATACTTTTTATTTGTAAGTATTGAAAGTTTGACAATTTCTTATATTTTAATGAAACTTTAATCCTTGTGATGTCCTGAGAAAATTCTCTTAGTGAGTAACATATGTCACTTTGCATTATTGAGCAGCAGGATTATTTCTTGGAACCTAGCCAAAATCTTATCAATATTTCTTATGGCCTCAACAAAGATATCTTGATATATAGTAAATTCATCCATGTATATATCTACACAATCATGAATTAGGTCAAATAAAATATTGAGGGAAATCCTTTGTAAGGTCTTATGAGCATTGCATAATCAAAATGGAAATACCTAGTAGGAAAAAGTTCCAAAGGGTGGATGAAAGTTTTCATTTCTTAATATTTATGAGAAAAATGGATATAATTATAACCAATAAATCCATCTATAAAAGGGAAAATATTCCTTCTATCTAATGTTTCTATAGCTTGATAAATGAAAGGTAGGGGGGAGTGGTCCTTTATTGTTTCCTTATTTATCTCTCTATAATCAATATACACATGCAATTTCCCATTCTTATTTATAACTATAAAAATGTAGGACCAACTTATTATTAGAGATGCAATAAAGAAATTTCACATTAAATAATTTTTATCATTCTTCCTTCATTATATCTCTCAGATTAATATTCATCTTCCTTTGAGGTTTCTTATTAGATTCAGAATCATCCTTAATGTAGATATAGTGGGTACATAAACCAAGATGTATCCCCATCATATTACTATAGTTTCGATAAAATGCACCATTTTGCATTTGCAATACTTTGATAAGTTGATATTGCTTAGAAATTACCTTGGAATTGATGTTTAAGTATTTCCTTGGATGTATATTGACGAGTAAGATATGATTATTTGATATATTTTTCTGAAGAAAACGTTAGAACAAATTTCTAAACAACCTCAACTAATGAATAAATATCCCATGGACAATGTTAGAAGGGATAGTAGACTCTATCAACTAGAGCCAATAATCCACCTAAGTTGGAATGTAGTCAATCGTCTAGTTGGAAGTGTAAATTGGTTGATTGCATAGTTAGTTGGACTAACCAAGGAAGTTAGAAATTTAACACTACCATGTAACTAAACCATGAATATAAATATGGTATTGATGTAATAGAGATTGTAAGTAAGTAAGTGGACTGTAATGTGTGTCATGTATCAATAAAGTGCATATCTATAGTCTCCTAGTACTTGTGTTATCTTCTCCTTTCTGTTGTTTATATGCATTTATTTGTATCATACTTTTTATATTTGTATCCAATGCTCTGATGAGATACTATTGATAAATATTCTATAAATGCCTATATTACAACATTATTTTTATTACTAGTACTTCCTTGAACCAAGCCTAGTTGAGCATGCACATATAGATGTTGAGTTTGGAGGAGGCTTGTGAGTGGTAGCATCATAAAATCAATGATTATCCTAAAAATTATGCATGAATAAATTAATTTATGTTGGCATAACCAAGTGAACACTTCTTCACAAAAAAGGAAAAATGATTCTTGGAGGCCATCCTGAAAGAAATAGTTGAATATGTTAATTGAAGTGATAATCAAGAAAATCACCAGTGATAAAAATTTAATGTTAAAAATCATTAGTGGGAGATGAAAAAATTTGTGCAAGTAGGTGGAAAAAATATATGATGACTATTGTGAAGAAAAAGAAACTTAAGAGAGGGTATCAATCAAAAAATTCAAAAGAATATTTCATGACATTTTGCATGAAAATTTTCATTATATAATATGTTCTCTTTTTGACAAATATTTACTAGAAGGGGGTAAGTGATATAGTCAAATATGGACCACCTTTACATCCTCCACCTTCAAATACTAATTGGGAGAAAAAACATAAAAGTTGCAAAAATATTCATAGATCTAATTAGAAAACTACATGAGATGCTTGCGATTAAAACATAGGAAAAAGAGTTTAGAAATTATGATAACCACGGGATCGATGATTGGAAGTTATTCTGTTTTATAGATTCCTTAGTCAATGTTGATTTTATTGACACATGGAACATAAGGAATAATTTGACTGAAAGATAATATACATCAAAGGATGAGTCAAATAAATATTTTTCAAGAATAATGAAACATCGTAAGCCTTTAGTAAACATCCATAAAATTGAAAGGGACGAAATAAACATCATATTAGAATATATGTGCAATGCGAAATATTGTTGGGTGAGAGGAAGAAAGAAACTCTAAAAACAACTAGTCATTGACGTATTAGACTCATATAATAGTGATAGATACAAACTAAAAATAGGAGCTTCCATGATGGCTCCTAAGAGAAATAATATTTTTCATTTGGTGATGGAAATAAATGGAAGCTGACAACTGGCACATACTATCGAAATTATGGATATTGATGATTACAATAATTTTTTTCAATGATTTCCTATACCTAAAGATGATATTCCCTATATTATAGAATACTTTCATCGAAGGCTAAATTTGGAACATAAACCTTCTTTAGTGTGGTCTATATTTAATACATAAGGAAACTTGCATGACATATTAGTGATTGAAATACAACCAATGAAGAAGATTTGGGCAAGATGACAAGGTTATGAAAATATAATACTCCATATCAAGGATCTCATTAACATAGCCTCATACAAAATTTAACTATTGAAGAAGAATATTCCAAGTCGATTTATAGCCAAAATGAACCAACTTTTTCCCAAGAAAAGTAGCTCCTAGAGTATATAGGAAAATATTGCCATATATATGAAGCTATCCTAGCATATAAGGATTTCAAATACGATTAAAGAGGTACCAACTAAAGTAATATATTCAACTTTTTCAGTTGATCCAACCACCCCACATTCAAATAGTAATGTTCAATCAAATCATATTCTATTCAATCAAAACATCAACAAATTCATATTACCCTTCACTCTCCTTAATAGAAGGATCCATATAAATATAAAATGGGTTTAAAGCACACCCCAATTAATGAAGATGATGAATATTGAAAATGACATTGGTTTTGATGTGAAAATGTTTAGGATGGAGCTGACATTTTAAATGAAGATGAGAAAATAAACCAATTTGAGGGGCCTTGAGAAAATGAGAATTGAATTGGTTTATGAATTTAATAGAAAAAAAAAGAGAGAGAGAAAAGTAGAAATAAAAATTATTTTATTATATTTTTTCGAAGCATAAAAATTTTAAGCAACTTGTTAAGTCAAAGTATCAAAGAGATTAAGTAGTTATCAGGAGAATAAATTTTTGAATATGATAAACATGAAGGATATTATAAGAGAAATATCCTTCTCCATATATGAGGAACTCTTGGTATAGTGGCACATGTAAAATTTAATCTAAAAAATCATAGGAACTATTACCACACAATATACCAGGGCCCTAAGGAAGAGAACCTAAGGGAAACTAATAGACTAAGTCAAAACAATGGGATAATGGCCCACTATCACCTTAGTCAAAGTGCCCTACTCTTTATGGACTTTCAATGACGAGAGGAGTCTCTGTAGGAAAGGAATAACTTGGAATGAATAGATCAATTATTTAGTTGTGAAGTGATTCTGCAAAGCCCATTCAAGGAGACACGCAACAAAAAATCAATGCTTCAAAGAAGTTAGCATTCTCTCCATGAAATTCCTTGGGGTGAGAATATCAAGACCTAGGGTTTGAGATATGCAATGTAAATATGTATTCCTAAGGTCAAGACTCTAGGATATGAGGTAGGACCTCTCAAAGTAGCTCTATGTGGTGATTTAACACTTATAAAGGGTATTTCACTCTCTTTTAGAGACCTAAGGAAGAATTTTATGGTGATGGAAATACAAAAACAAAGGGGGTATCCCCGGTATGCAGTCCTAACTAGACCTCACCCCATTTCGAGTAGGAGCCCCATATGGATAATAGACTCAACCATTGTTATTCTTAGGTATTTTCCTTGGCTACAATTATCACCATAAGAGACTATGCAAACAATATTTGAAACAAGAAAGTAAGTTAACATTGTGAGGCATAAAATTGCAACATATATAGTTACTTTCACGGAAGGGAAAAATAAAGATTGAACCGCTAGAAGGAAAATAATACTACTATCCTAGTAGAATCATTAGTTAACCTGCAAAGTAATTTAAAATATAACAAAAATAATAAAATCAAGTAACAATGCACATTAAAAAATATGCATACCAAAGCCAATGAAATAGTTCATGTTCATTAATATGTGTGAACATAAACATACACTGCAAACAATGAAAGAATAGTCTTACAATCATTCACTACATATGCATGAAAGTGATCCAACTCTGAGAGCTTAATATATTAAATGAAAGTCCCAATATACATTATTACAATTGAGTGACACTAACCCCAATAGTGGAACATTAAGTCACCACTTACTCCTCCAAAGAATGATATTCTCTCCTATGCCAAGCTAGAGAAGCCAAGGTAAAATTCCTTTTTCTAGAGGCATGAGGGTTTATTTATAATAAATGAGGTGACTCTCCACCTCCCTTATGACTCTTAACCTTCCCTCGTGACTCTTGAGCTCCTATGTTACTTTTCAAATTCGTATATGACCTTTGAGATTCTACATGAATTTAGAACTTCCTAGTGACTCTTCATGTTCCATGTGTGACCCTTAGGCTTCGACACATTTTACATTTTCTCATTTTTGAAATTACATAACTAGATTCCATAAATAATGTGGAAAAAATACATTGGACCAGACAATGCTCTTGTGTTAACACTTTGAATTCCCATAGTTTGTTTACTATGGCATGAGACTTGATGGAAATGTACTGATGTGAGGTTTCTCTCTTCACTGCCATGTATTTAAACATTGATGATTGATCTATGATGTGCTTCATCTTCACCCTTCAAAGGATCTAGATGAGCATTATAAGATTATAAATGAATATGAATTCCCATCTATGTGTAGTGGTTTAATATTCCTTTAATCTTGCATGATATCATATTTGTGTCTTGTCTCCACAAGTGTCCTTCCCGTAACCTCTTTTTCTTTACCTCCTTGATCATAATATTTCCATTATATAGTGATAACATATACAAATGAATTTAAATCTTGACAAGATAACATCAGTCCCAAAATCACTTATTCTTTTTTTGTTTTCTCATGTGAGACTGGATGTGACTAGAAGGGTTAAGTAGAGAGGGCTTCTTGAGCACAGTGCATAGTGGCAAGAGGTGGGGAGCAATTGTCTAGGTACTATGAGTGAAAAATGTAAAGGAAAAAGGAGACATGCTTCTACGCATTGTGTAGGTCTATGAGGCATGGAAGGAATGCTTTCTCACTGTAATTGTGCAATGCGCAGCGGTTGAAGAGAAGGGTACAAGGATTTCATAAATGAGCATTGTAGGATCTGAAGGATAACCCAAATATTCACTGAAAGTGCATAATATGAAATGAAAGAAAAGTTTTTCAAGGCATTTTGCATTGGGAAATTTCAGGAGACAAGAGTTTCATGCTTTGGCACTATGATTTCATAGTGCATAGTTCATGAGGGAAATGACCTAAGGATTGCATGGTTGAGCACGGGAAGGGCCCACGAATGACCCAAATATCCACTAGAAGTGTGCAATGTTGAAACATTCTCTTCTTTCCTAACATGCACTATGTGCGCTCACCAATATTAACTCTAATTGCATGTCTTCTCTCCCTGTATAAATATTCTACTCCAAAGTTCATCATTATGTTCATCCTTAGCTTTTTCCTCCTAGAGTGGAACCTAGGGAAATAAATTTTATGTATTAGACTTAGATGAATTCCCACGAAACTTGGATCATAGGTAGCTTAAACCCTAAGCATGATGTGTGGACCCTTAGACTCCCAAAAAATCATCTCCCTAAAATTTTGCTGCAAACACTAGATTTCTTCCCTAACTTTAGGGGAATTAAATTTAGGAGAAAATATCATAGAAGAGAATATTTTATCACCAAAATTATTGGACTAGTTCCTATTCCTTTTGGCTATGGAGTCTTGGATGATTTAAAATTGGTTAAAAACATCCTTTAACATTGGCTAAATATCGATTCCCTAGCAACCAACCTTTAAAATTTACCGACTCAATATTTATAGATTTTTATGGAAGAAATTCAAAATTTCATCCACCAGGGATATTCATCATTTTCCGTACAATGAGTAACATTTTCACTTTCCAACCAAGAATCTTTCCGAAAATTATTTTCAACAATTAGGGCACAAATTGCATTAACCTAGTTGCAAAAATTCCACACATTATACATAATTCCAAGAAAATATTCAACAAGAAGTGCTTACAAGATGAAAATATGATATATCCATCCACAAATCATGATATAGCTCCAAAGAATATTGAAAATTTCAGCTCCAAATGTCAAAATGCATTGAATAATCTCCAATAGTCTCCAAAGAAAAAGTGTGAGTTCTTTTAGAAGTGAAGAATCCAATTGATTATGATGCTCTCTCACAATGAGAAAGAGTTAAAGTTATATGATGCCTTTAGAGGTAAAATTCCTATTCTTAATCCCCTAACATTATTTTAATGCGTAAAAACAAGGCTTTGGTGACAATCCCACCAAGTAGCTCAAAACATTATGAATAAACCATCCAATAGTAGGTTGAATGATGATTTCATGGTGAAGTGAGGCCATTAGAAAGTCATGTTTTATCATCTAAGTACAAAAATATGAGAGAGGACTCCATACATGATGCACAATGGGATGGCCCCTTAATTTCCATGTAAGTCATCATGTGGTGCTTCAAAGTAGCTTTGGGACACAAATATTGGTCTCATGGGTCTCCTAGTGAAAAATAATCCTGTAGACTACTCCAAATGAGGGCACTCATGATGGTGCTTACCCTCTTATATCCGAAGGGTGAGAAAAAATTCTTTTGGTCCTTGGATCACTTTCCTAACCATGTGTACAGTGTTAATTTGGTTGGGGAAATGCTAGTCCAGGTGCATCATATTGCGAATAATGTGGGGAAATGAACAAGATATTGAAGGTGTTGATGGTTCCCATGAGATGAATAATGATATATCACACTATGGAGTCCCATGAATATCAACACATCCCATACAAGTGTCAATATGATCCTTCGGTGGGCTTGGGCCCCATTTAAGTTACCCATTACATGAAGAAACCACTTGTGAATTACATAATATAAGATACAATGCATCCCCTCACCATCAACTAAAATAATTCATTAATGCATCTAAATGAACTAAGCTTGTAAATCAAGGGCACAATTGAGAATTCATAATGGGCTTCCCTTCCAAATTTTGGGCTTTGAGCATGTATAGTGTTACCTCCCTAGGTAGGAGTGGTTGATAAACAACCCTATTAGTTGTTTCCAACCCCTAAAGGGAAAGGTGTGTCCAAGGTAAATCCTTCAAGTGATAGGGCTCATGTGGATGATGATGAGGTGGATTGGGACACAGGGGTCTCAATTTCCAAAGGCCATGGGCTCAAGGATAGTAATGATGAGGGATGTATAAATATTTGGTTGTATAGATGTAGGAGGTGTTAGGGTCCTATAATAATGGGATTCTATTGAGGCCTCATAAATCTGTGGCAACAAAAATGGGGATAACCACCCGGTCCGAACCTTAAAGAAATTCCTTTTCTATTTGGGATAGTGGCTCTGAATGGGTGTAATGGGACCAATTTCCAAGATTTGGGTTTTATATGATTGTTGGGTTTCTTTCAAATGATTTGTAAGAAGAATAAATAAAAATTAAAACAACTTTATTCTAAGATGAAAAACTTTGAATTAAATCTGATCTAATCTAACCTATGATAATATTGATTTTATGCAATCTAAAATGATATCTATTCAGTCTGTGATGATTTAGATCGATCAAAGACTTAATAGAATTAATACTTTTGTAAGATAATTATTTTGAAAAAATAGTTAATCAAAAGAAGATGTGAAACATATCGCATATATTCTGATGATCATATATAAAAACAATTCAATTTCTATTCTTATATCATACAATAGTGCAACTGATACTTCAAACAAAAACAACTGATTTCATACATAATTAATGAAAGCTATATTTATCACTAATGTTAAAATAGATTTTAGCATACATGATAACAGTACCATATGTGTGTTGTCATGTTTATCTGATCAACAATAATATGCCACATTCAATATTCTATCAATATGTCAGTCAAATAATACAAAAATGCATCAACAGTGATCAACCGAAATGATATATAATTGAAAATACCATGTTCCATTATCTTATCAAGACGTCCACAAACTTATAGTAAAGAATTCTTTGTAAACTTTCTTAATAAAAATCATGGACCCTTCTTTAAATGCACGAGAAGGATTTAAATACTACATTAAGTACTTACAAAAATAGATTGTACAAAATATCTTATAAGGTGGTTTCAAACAACCTTCCTCATTCCTAGTATCTAATCACTAAAATTGAAATTATCAAAAGAAACTAACTCATGATCATGCTTGATGATAGGCTACTTCCAGCTATGCTTTTCAGTTCACAAATATTGGACATTGGTTGAACTTGTGGAGGCTTCCCGAAATGTTTTTTCATCTGTCTATTAAATATAGCATCAAGTAAAAGTGGTAGCATCTTCTGTATGGAGTCTAGAGAACAATTCAATGTCATTATTTGGCTATGGGGCTTAACCAGGAATTGTCAGTATGCTTCCCAATTAGTATTTTTCAGCTGTGCAATTGTTTCTTCTCATATTTGACCTGTATTTTTCCAACTTTGCTCCAATATTTTGAAATCAGGAATCGATTTGTGATTCTCTTCTTTAATTAAACCAGAGGCATGCAACATCTGGTTGATCATTTTGAAAATACTCTTTGATATGCATGTTTCTCTAGTTATTTCCAATTCTGCCATTTTTAACTGTGCATCCCAGTCAGTAAAGAGAATATCTTTATAAGATTCTTTGATCTTTGGGAGATTTGACCTTCTCCCTTCCTCTGAATCTTGCCATTCAATATAGTCAGAAATTTTGTTATTGAGTTCATTAAAATAAATTCTCTGGTCAATGACTGTATTATTCAATTGTTCACTGATTTCCAAATGTGGAACTATGTCTGATATTTGTAAGACAAACAAATATTTTTGTTTTGAGAGTAAGGAATTTAATGTCAATGCTTCTTTAATGAATTCCTCTGTAGTAGGAATGCCTTCATACTTTATAATATTTTCTCTCAATTCTTTAATCAATGTTTCTTTGTTGGATAAGTCATTTTCATGACTTGTATTAAGTACTTCCATCTCTTGTTGAAATTTGAAGAGTTGTTGCTTGGCCTTTGGACTCAGACTATTCCTTTCTTCATCCAGTTGTTGTTGTAGTTGCATTATTTTATCATCCCTCTCTTGAACCAAAATGGATACTTCAGCTGCCTTGTCCATTGTTGCAGTAGTATATGCTCCAACAAATTGTGATAGCCAAGTTAGATTTTCAATTGGGTTGGATGGGGTGTCTTTCCATACAACTTCTATAATCTCATTACTTGGGGGTGTTTCAATCCTCCTTATCTTTCTCTACTTCCTTACTACAACTTTATGAAGAGGGTTGTAGAATACATCTAGTGGAGGGATATCAGTAACCTTTAGAATAATTTAATCAGTAGGAAATGCAGGGTTAACTTCTATAGCTTGGGAGCTTGTCCCAGGACTTTCAGTGGTTTCTTTTGCTGAAACTATCTGACTTTGGGGAGTCTGAAATCCTTTATTTTTCTATGTAGATGATCCCTTGGGGGTATCCATCCATTTATTACCAACTAAAGTCCAGAATTTATCTAGCTCATTTTCCTTCTGTGGGTCTGATTCTTTTGTTCTGATCACCTTGCTTGTTTCAGTTGCATAACTAGTAATCAAGACAATTTGTGGAATACGCTTGTCTTTGTTATCTATACTCGTTGAATCTTTATAATTCCTTCAGATTTAGATTCAATCTAACAAAGTTTTGAACTTATTCAAAATTTCCAACAAATTGCGAAATGTCTTCAAATCTATCATCTTTGTGTATGATAGGCTTGATTTTGACTGACTGAGTAAATTTACTAGCAATATTCTCTGGTTCGAATTGCGTTGCTGGTAAAACAGGGAGCTTCAAAAGTTGAATCTTCTGACATTATTTCAATGCATGATTGAAATTGCTGAGGGAGAATGAACCACACTGAATTGGAAAACTTGGCCATAAATAATTTTTACTATCTTTCAGAGATTTAGTGAGTCCATATCCAATAGTTTGGTAAGCCACTTATCTTGCCATTATTTTATCTGAATCATACATAGGAAGCACATGTGGAGGAGCGGAGCTTCCGAATACTCTGATATATGAAAATTATTATTCAATGAAACATATTCCTATCATTTGGAGATCTGTAATGGCTTCCTCAGTGAACCTGGGCCTCTCTATCAAACATTAACTGATGTAATGGTAATACAACCCCATAACATAATTTATGGAAATGTGGTACATAATTATGTTCCCATATATGTTTATGACTCAGATGAATAGGGGTAGGGTCATCGGAAGTCCATTTACAACCCATAATTGGAAAACTAGTAGAGAAACAGATGGCATCAAAAACATATGCCCTCATGAAAAATTGGGGGATGGGATAGGAAGAAGAAGCTCTTGCCTGGCGATATTCATTAATCACTTTCGCTATATTTTCGGAAAGAATGGTTTCCCAATTCATGATGTGAGAATTAACATAGGATTCAATCAAGGGAAGCTAATTTATAGAGAACTTGGTGTTATCAGGGAGAACATCTAATTTGCATAGAATTGCTGCTGCAAAATTGTATGGATTTTCAAGTGAAGCAATAGGATACATACTTGATTTTTCATGCTTAAACTTGTTATCTAGTTTCCTCCAACCTTGAATCGTTTTGAAAGGGTCTTCATTATTCTTTGCAATTTTTTCAACAAACTTGTTGTCATAGATGTCTTGTTGGTTGGGAAGTTTGTACATGACTTTCAAATCTTCAGCTCTGAAATAACCTAAGATCTCCTTATTAATGGTTCTGAATTGTCTATCTTTAATTGTTGAATTCTCAAACACCCATATTATCATGTCGGTATATGGTAAAAGGTTGGCCCTTGCTGCTATTCTCTGAAGGAAGGAGCATGCAACATATTTAAATTGTAAATTTGAGGGCCTTGCATCATCATCAGTTTCCGTGACCTCCACTACTTCAGGTTCTTCATCTTCGAGGATAGTATATATGGATTGCCACTTTGTAGCACCTCCATCTACATTACAGACAGTATCTGAGACTATGGATGACATTTCTATGTATTCCAATTCTGCAACAGTTTGTTTGCCGTGTTTCTGCATTACTTTGCGTATGGACATACCTTGAAGGAAAATCCCTATTTAAGACAAAGTAATGATTAAATGATGAAAGATATATTGAAATGACCAATTTTAAAAGAAAATATCTTGGAAGTAACTGTATCATTAATTAATCGTAACAAATCAATAATTGTTTGCATTGGGATGATAAAACACACTTAATAGTTTCTAACAAGATTTATTTTCACATTACAACCTTTATTAAACCTGTCAAATCCGTTGCATTGCGCCTTTTGAACCTGTTTTTTTTCAAGCAAATTGATTTTTGTTTATGCGATATGAGATTTCGCGATATTGTGAAATCACAAAATTGCAACATAGGAATATCGTAACATCAGAATATCGGAACATCAGAATATCACAATATTGGAATTTTGGTAAGAACTGATTTAATTTTTAAACGTATATCCACGATGTGAAATTTATGATGTCGCTTGCGAAGTTCAAATCTTTGATCACAAAATCAGGGTTTTGTTGTTTTGTGCTTAACGTTTAATCATAAAATATTACGTGGGATGCGATTTGCGATAGGGTGATCACAAGGATATTTTATTAATTTATTTTTTGGTTTTTTGTTTTTATTTTATAAAAACAACAATGTTTTTGGATTTTTATTTTTTATTTAAAATGAAAAATACATTTTTAAAAAGGGTCCCTATTTCTATTATCAAAAGTTTAGACTATTTTGAAAATAAAAAGGGGGGGGGGGTGTTGTTGCATAGCACAATATATTCATAATTTTGAATTGACACTGATTAGTCTTGTAATATGTACACACTTTGCTAAATGAAAAATTTCTTTCCCATATTAAAAAAAAAAATGAAAAATGTAAAGAGGGTAAAAGTCCTAAAAGAAAAACCAAAGGACGTGAAAGGAAACAGATCAAAAAATAATAGAAAATGAACCCCAAAAAAAAAGAGATAAAAATAGATCATGAAAGTGATGCAAATTCAAATGCCACTACTTTTTACTTCACTTTGCAAAATAATATTGTGTGCAGCTTGTAAAAAATGCCACAATACATGAAAGTCAAACTGCTTAATCTTGACCTTTCATGCTTTAAATTTCATGTTGATAGATAGATAATAAAGATATAACAAAACTGTTTAATCCTAGCAGATCAGTAGTTAGGTAGATAATAATAATGAGCTCAACATTTTAATCTGAGCCCTTGGAAAAAATAAGGATAGAATTAGTTAGTTTGATGTTTAAAAGAAAAATGAATAAGGGTCTGCAAGCACAAATGCACCAATGTAAATGAAGAAAAAATGTTAGGGGAGTAGATGGGTAAGTAAAAGCAGTTTACAAGGCATGGATAGAAGAAAATTGGTCATTCCATTTACTAACTTCCTTTCAAAATCATTCCCATTGTAAAAATACCTTTTCCCCTTCATTTTCACCTTTTTTCCATTAGTCACCAATTTTTCCTCATAAGACCCCTTTTCCTAAGCTAAAATGCACATTTATCCTTGGAAAAGTAAAAATCCCTATATTAATTTCCTTTTATTCATAAAAAACCATAAAAATACTCTATCCTAAGTCTAAATGCTTAAATATACATGTCAGGCCCCACTATAAATATCCCTCCCCGATATAGATTTTACATTAAAACCTTAATGATAAATTCTCCACATCACATTTATTTATTAACATTTAACTTTATGTATTAACTCCCACTTTTTATACCTTTTAATCTCATATTAAAATAATTTATGCTTATGTATATCCCAACCCATATTTTACTTTAAACCTATGGTTTAATTTCCCCATATGTTATATTTTTCGGGCCCACTTAATATAATTCCACCTACTACGTCAAAGCCCCAAAACATATATACTTGCCCATTTAAATTGACTGTGCATTAATGTTAAAACATTGTTTGATTAAAAATGCATATTATCCGCCCTTTGCTACCTTTTTCACCATTTATGTTACATCTCCGTGCAGAAGTAGAATTGTTGACCTTTTTTCGAGCCAAAGATCACTCTGCCGACCTTATTCCAAGTCCTTTTCACTAGAATTCAAGACCATTACCGCTACAAGACATTGTAGAATTGAATTGAAGCTTATAAAGACCTTTGAAGCCTCAGAAAATCCTTCTACTACTTCAGAACACTTCTGCTAAATAAAATCTACATTTTTCCTAGGTATTCCTCAAAGAAAATACATGTTTCTTGATCTAAAGAAGTAATTCAAGTAATTGAATCATTTAGGAGCCTTTTGAAAACCTAAAGAAAGCATTGTTACTTCATAAAGCTCTTTCTTCAAACCCTAGACCTACTTTCACAGATTCCCAAAGTCCTGAGATTTCATTTGGACACATAGATTACAGTTTGATAAATTGAACAAGTATAAACCTCTGTAGAACACAAATAAACCCCTATTTTATCCAAACCCTTCTACAAATTGTTATAATCTATCAGAGGTGCTCCTAAAGGCCTAAATCAGTTTTTTCTAAGTAAAAAAGTAGTAAATTGATAAATCAAATAAGAAAATGGCTTCAGAAGTAGTAGTAACTGTTAATCCTCTACAACCCCCTCTTGTACATGTAGAACACACTCCACTGGCTGATAAATATTTTAAGATTAATGACACAGTCACAGAATTTAACCTTCTTAAGCTCTACTACTGGAGCTATGAAAAATCCATAGATTAGGCTGATGAATTTTTTATTTGGGAGTCTAATTTTCCAAAATATGTTGTCCCATATACCTTCTTGTGCCCATAAGTGATTAGAATATGTCAATCCTTGTATTTCCCTGATTAGAGTGCCATAATAAACTCTGAAAAATAAATCATGTTTACCATTACTGCTGAGTCAATCAATAAAATTCTCCAGATCCAATCCATACCAGATGTAGTCCCTTTGTCCATTGAGGTTCTTACGCAATTGTACTTGAATCTAGACTTCCCCAAGAGGTTCTAGATATTTCAAACTTTCATGCCTTCTTCTGTATAAATTCCCAACATAAATCCTCCTTACCCTTCTGTAAAAGTTTCTGAAAGGACCAGACATATCATTAGCATGATGTCTTTTATTCTTGGTTGTTTCACAAATTGACATGTTGATGTTGCAATGCTAGGTTTTTTATCTACTTTCACACCTAGTGAGCCTCCTACTACCATTTTTAATTTTTCCCAATACCTTGCTGATAATATTCCTGAACAGTTGGTCAAAATGCCTTCTGAAGATGTTTTCAAGTATTCCTCGGTTTTATTCCACATGTTTCTATACTTTTGGTCTGAGAAGTTTTCCATAAACCTTAAGAAGCTTGATGTTGAAGGAAATGCACAGTCATTCGTATTTTCGAATCCTTTAATAATAAAAGACTCCACATAGTCCACCTATACAGATTTTACTGATTCCTTCATTCATCCTATGGTCAATTTCCTGAATAACAACATTCAACCCGAAATTAGTGAGTAAATTAAGAAGGTCCTACAGTTGTAAGAACATAATAGGACAGGATATTGCTACTTGTACTAAAACCATACTGAGATAAAGGTATATGGATCAAATCTCATTCCATATAGACTTCCCAAATACCTCCCAATGAGTTTATTTTCCCTTGATTACATAAGACAAATTCTTAATTCCAATTCAATCAATTTCCTAGTAGCTAAGAAGAAGACACAGTTCAAAATAAAGAATCAAGTTGGACCTTTCATTTGTAACAGTAGAGATGTAGGTCCAGAGGCTGAAAAGTACTTGCAGGAGTTTAAATCCAGTAAGATTTTTCTATGGTACTATGATCCTGTTAGGTCCCTATATCACTAGTATAGTCCCTTATTATTGTTAGTGTAAACCCCTTATTGTTATTATTGTACCCTTGTAACCCCCATTTTGTTATTATTGTGCCCTTAAATCATTATTGAGTCAGAATTTAGGATTACATTGTATTGCTAGGATTACATTATGGCCCCATGTACTCTATATATAGAAAGGAGGTTTTGTAAATTGTATCATCCAAGAATTGTTCATTTATGTAATGTATTGAGTTTCCCCCAAGTGGCTTAAGGCGTTCATATCTCTTTTCTTCTATTTTTGGAGAGTTTGGTTACACAACATTTGGTATCAGAGCTTTGGATTCTAGGGTTTTGCTGCTCCAAACAGGTCATCGTGGAATTTTCGCTATAAATTTGTTTCTACGAAGTTTCAGAAGCTGAAATTTTTAGGGTGTGAAGTCGAAATCTCGAGGAATATTGGCTAAAAATTTCAAAGCTTGGTTCACAAAATTTTCGGAGATATGATCTTTGGAAGTTAGGTCATTTTTCAGGCTCCTAAACAAGTCATCGTGGAATTTGCGCTATAATTTTTTTTTCTACGAAGGTTCAGAATCTGAAATTCATATGGTGTGAAGCTGAAATCCTGAGGAAATGTTTCAAAAAATTTCATAGCTTGGTTCGCAATATTTTTGGAGATATGATATGTGGAAGGTAGTGCTTTTTCAGGCTCCTGAATTTCATCTCAAAGAGGTGATCGTGGGAAAAGTTCAATAACTATCTCTCTGGGAATTGGATTTGAGTGCCATAAAAAGTGGTCGCAAGTACACATACTGTAGTTTCTTGGCTATCAATTTCAGAGACAAAGGACGAAGCAGTGACACGTGGAAAGTCCTACAAGTTTGCTCTATTGAACCAGTCCAGAATTAGGTCATTGTGGGCGATTGGACACAACTTTGTCTTGGAGAATCCAAATTAGATCAGACCTGTGGCATTTGAAAGAAGCTTCAGAGGGATACTACAGGGCTGAATTTCAGATATTGAAGATTTTCAATTACAGAGATAATTCAATTTCAATATCGAGCTCCTCAAAGCAAGTAAAAGGTATCAATATTGGATTCTAAAATGGCCCCTAAAAGAATTCAACACCCATCAAGCCCTCAGAATACTCTACTATGACTCATGAAGATGAAGAATTGCAACATGATGTATCAAAATTACAAGAGCAAGTGCACCAAATTTCGCTCTCGCAAAGAGCAACAAAATATGAAATGGAAGTTTTGAAGAAAGGTGTGGAAGCGAAGATGGATAGTTTGAAGAATAATGTGGATGGTTTGAAGCAAGGCGTGGAAGCCAAGATGGATGGTGTGGAAGCTAAGATGGATGGCGTGCAAGCTAATATGGATGGCGTGGAAGCTAAGATGGATGGCGTGGAAGCTAAGATGGAAGCTAAGATGGATGATCTAAAATCAAACATCGAAGATTTGACAAATTTTATACAAGAAATGTTTCCTAATGGTGAAAAGATAGTAGAAGAACCTCATGATGAGAACAAAATAAATGTTAATCGTGATTTCATAAACTCTAATGTTGGCGGGAAGAACCACCATATTCCAAAAATGGTTATGAGGAAGTTTGATGGAAAGGATCCTGTAACATGGATACTACAGATGGAGCAATATTTTGATCTCCATAATGTGCAAAACACACAAAGGTACGCATTGCAACTTTACATTTAGAACAAAATACATTTGTATGGTATCGATGGCTTTGCTCTCGTAAAAAAATTGTCACTTGGTCAATTTTTACGGAGGAAAAGATAGCACATTATGAGGATACAAAGAGAAACACCTTCTTTAGCCAATTGATAAATCTCAAACAAAAGGGTTTAGTGGGGCAGCACATTGAGGACTTCCAAAAATTGAATATAAGGGTAACTGATATTCCAGAGGAACACAGGATTTATCTCTTCATAGGCACTTTAAAGGATAACATCCAACATGAAGTTCGTGTTCTGGAACCTGATTCATTGGAGAAGGCATTCAGGTTGGCAAGAAAAGTTGAATGTAAAGTTATGGCGACAAGGAAGCCTACCACTCAATTCTATAAAGAAGGAAGTGTTTCTACATCTAGATCTCCACAACCTACAAGGTTGACACCACAACAATTGGAAGAAAAAAGAGCAAAAGGGCTTTGCTACAGTTGTGATAGCAAATACACTAAAAGTCATAAGTGTGCTGAGAAGAAATTATTTTACATAGATTGTGAAGAGGAAGAAGAAAATGAACAAGAAGAGGATATACACCAGGAACCAACCCTAGAAGAGGAAGAAATGAATCCGACCATATCGTGTAATGCACTGGCAGGAATTACCACTCCTCAAACTCTCAAGATAGTAGGACAAATAAGGAAGAAAAAGGTAATAGTGTTGATTGACTCAGGTAGCACCTGTTGTGGATCATTATCTACATAT